>WAAG01022900.1:885-29314 GCA_013390105.1 Tichodroma muraria
TTTTGCGTCCTCTCCTGTTATTTTGTGCTGTTCCCAAGACATGCAGTCCCCATGGGTCCTCACTGTGGTGAGCACCCCAGAGGCACACAGAGTGTGCCACAGCAAGTACAAGGTAATGATACTCAGGTGCAGCATAAAGGAGTAAATAAGAAAAGAAGTGGTAGTGCCAGTGCAAGCAGAAACATGTCACATGCTCATAAATCAAGCGATTTTCACAGTTATGTGTTCCCCTTTATCTCTGGAGTTTCTTGAAACACATAAAAGATCTTTTCTTACCTACTCAGCAACATTCAGTCATCAGCTGGCTCATTGCTGCTGGTCTTTGCCACAGCAGAAAATGCCTCCCTTGTATTGCTAAAATTGGCAACATGCAGTGATGGCGGTCACCAGCACTGTGGAATATGGCAGTGGATATGCATTTAGTGCAGAGGCTAAACAAACAGCAGAGAGCAGTGCAGCACTGGCCAAGGATGGGCTTTCATCTTGTTCTTCCCCAGCTTTGAGCAGCTGTGCATTAACATTGCAAATGAGCACCTTCAGCAGTTCTTCGTGCACCATGTCTTCAAGCTGGAACAAGAGGAATACCTTGCAGAGCACATTGCCTGGAACAACATTGACTTCACTGATAACCACCAGGCTCTGGAAGTCATTGCACTCAAGCCCATGAATATCATCTCCCTCATTGATGAAGAGAGCAGGTTCCCAAAGGTAAATTTCTGGTTTCACTTGTAATGCCGGGCTTTGCACACAGCTCACAGGTAACACTTGGGTTTAGACACACAAAAGTGCAAAAGCAGCTTTCAGATACATTAGGAGAGGCAGTATCTTCTCCCCGTAGATGTTTCTTTCAAATTAGCTCACTACACAACTGCTTCACTCTCTGCTGGAATGTGCTCTTCCTGGTGCCTTGCTGTTGAAACTCTTACAGCTATTCCAGACAGAGAAGGAAGGAGACCAGATCATTTTACAAGGACTTAGGAAATCTTTGAAATCGTTTATTGTTTGAGTGTTGTTCTGGTGTTGGTCTGGGCTGCAGCTTGCTCTTTCTTCCCCTTGCTGACAGACTTAATTGAGCAAAGTCACCATTGTGAGGAACTGAAGGGGAACTACAGGCCTGGCAGCTAACCTTGGAGCAAGGGAAGGTCATAAACAGATCATTTTGAGCACCATTACAGTGCAGGCACAGAACAAGTTGATCAGGCCCAGTCAGCAAGGGCCCTGCCTGATCAACGTGATCTCTCCTTCCATGACCTGCTTAGTGCATGAGGGAAAGCCTGTGGCTGTTGTCTGCCATGATTCTGTGATTCTGTGAAATGTTATTCTGCAAAGGCCAGTCATCTCAAACAGAAGAGCAGTGATGATAGTAGCATCTGATCTCAGACATGCCTGTAGAACATTTTCATAGTCTGCAGAGCATGGTGAGGCTAAACTGGAGTGTTGGTGCAGGAATCAGATGACAATTGAGGGTGTGCAGAAAAGCAAGCCCCTGCCTCAGCTCATTTTAGTCCTTCAGGTAACTATTTGAGAGGATCATGTACAGGCAGACAGCTTTCCCCTTTCTTCCCTAAGAAGAGGGTGGTCCCACAGATCAAAAAAGCACCCCTTGCATGATTCCCAGAGCATGTGACTCCTGAGAGCACAGCCCCCACTGCCCTGGGCGCAGGCACAGAGCTCACATGGCCCATGAGGGGATGGCATCATGATGGTACCCCTTGAAGAGAAGCACTCAGCTGACTGCCTAGCCTCTGGAACTCATGGTCTGAGCATGCTGACTGGGATCTGCTCAGGGATTCTTCCAGGGATCTCTGAATCTTGCATCAGCTAGGGAGTGCAAGAAGAACTGTACCTGCCCAGGAGAAGGAGGAGGCATCCCTTACAGATTCCTGGGTAGGAAGGGTGTGAGAAGGTTGATGGGGGGTTTTGCTTGTGAGGTCCAAAGATTTGTTAAGTTCTCAGCCCACCTAGTGATGTTAGCAATGTTATGGGGCCTTGTGTACAGCCCTAGAACACCAGGCCCTGTGTTTGATGGTCTGTTCTGTTATGCTGCTCGAGAGAGGGGTCTGTGTAAAAGGGAAGATACTTTTGGCACTACCTTTCTTCAGATCTACTACACGTGTAAGGGCAGAATTTGAGCTTTTGTTATCTCTAAGCACCACTTCTGTTTGTTTGCTGAGCACAGGCCAGTGCTGGGGGCAATCTGCTTAACCATCCTTTTTTACCTATATTTGTTTCTAGGGTACAGATGCCACCATGCTTGTCAAAATCAATTCCCTCCATGGTAAAAGTAAAGTCTACATCCCACCTAAGAGTGTTCACGATACCAAGTTTGGCATCAACCACTTTGCTGGGGTTGTCTTCTACGAATCCAAAGGTGAGCCTATCTCTGCTGGATACAGAGGGTGAAGGGAAGGGCAAGACCTGCCCTGGATATGTGGCTCTCCAGGGTAGTGTTGATCTGAAGTTGATCAGGAGGTCAGAAGGATTACTCTAAACCAATCTGTAAGTTACTGTAAATTAAGTGGATTTTAGGTAGACAGCGTGGTGCTAGAGCCAGCAGGCTGCAGAGGTGACAGGCTAATTTTGTTTCCATCCTATAGATTTCCTGGAGAAAAATCGTGACACACTGAGTGCTAATGTGATGCAAGTGGTCCATTCCTCCAAAAACAAATTCCTGAGAGAGATTTTCCAGGTGGAAACAACCCCACCTAGTCTGGGACGTGGGACCATTCGGCATCTTGGATCTGACCAGGTTTACAAGGTTGGCTTACTGGCACTGTCTTGCAGAAACAACTCATTTCTCCTATTTCTCCTGTCTTCCATAAAGCTCTGGCTGTTCTTGATCTCCTCTTTCTTTTGCACTGACTCTGTAAATCCCTGTCTCTTTCATTCAAATAGTTTCTGCCAAGGGGGCTGCAGGAAAAGTCATGGTCTGGTGTTCATGCTGTAAACAAGTGCAATGTCAGCCCTGTCTCCCAGGTCTGCACCCTGGACAGCTGTGTAGCCATGCCTGCAGGTTGCTTCAGGACCACGAGTTGTGATGCCTCCCCACATGTTATCATCAACTGGATGTCACTATGTGACAAAGTTCCTGAGGGGTCATTATCACAGGCTCCACTGTGCCTTTTGTGTCTGTGCCTAGTAAAAATAAGGGTGTGAAGTGCAGTGGACCAGAAAATAGTGTGAGGCACAGTTCAGGTTCTCTATCCTGATCCAACTTCCACATACCTTGATTTTTGAACATATAGCTATTCAGTATCACCAGTATATGAAGGTACTTTTGCTTTTGCTTGTTTACATCTTTGAGTTTTCCTGCCAGGATGCAGAACAATGAGCTTGATATCTTACCTGTTATCTGTCTATTCTCCCTGCATTGTTTTCTGATCTTGTCCTTTGTTCCTCTGTCTTTGTCCCAGTGTGGTTTTCTGCTGTCCAGAACACCTGGCCATGGACAGGTAAATATCCTGGGGGCAAAGAATGTCAGAAGTGGTATAAGCAGCAATAGGTAACTGGCTTAGCATCTCTGAAATGCTATGAATACTCCAGATTAAATATCAGGTGTATTTACATTGCTCTAATGCTCTAACAGGTCTTGTCCCTATAAATAAGTCTGTATTATTGAAAAAAAAAGTACAGCAGCATGTCAAGAAAGAAAATACCAAATGTGGGCTACCCCATGTCAAAATGCACAGTAATTATGTGCATTTGAACATCAGAACAGAAAGCTGTTGATGTTCAGATAAATGGGCCACCATTGGGAAGCCTAGTAAGCAGGCTACAGAAAAGAATAATGAATGATGTGCCAGAAAACACTTTTTTGTCCTGAGGTCTCAGAGTTCCTTTCCTGACACACCACAACAGAACACTCACCATTAACTCCACAACAAACTCAGCTTTAACAATGTTGCACGTGTGAGATCATGAGGGTGTGGGCTTCAGCCTTGTGTGAACCATCCCACTGATGGTACAGCAGGAAGGCCTCTAAGGTTCTGAGAGTGAAAATCACAGCTAAAATATGTATACGTTGTTATTATACCCACTTCGGGTGCTTGCTAGCCCTAAAATGCATCAGAGCTGCGATGAGATTCCCAGGAGCTGTTTTCCAAAGACAGGAATGATCGATCACTGGAGGGCAGCCTTGCCCTGTAGCTAAAGCAGAAGGTGGAAATCTGAGTATTCAAAAGGGCACTTTAGACCTAAGAACAGCAGGATGAGGTACCCTAAAGATCATGGAAGTGAACGGAGACACTGGACTTTAAATTATTTACTTTGAAAAAATTCCAACAATCCCACAACGGACCAACCCCCCCAAACAAACTAACAACAACCCAGCCGTGTTGTGCTGCAATGATCAGCTCATTGCCTCTGTGTAAAGGGCCAGTGGAGTCCTTTTGTTACTTGGAATCTGTACTGTTGTCACTGTAATGTAATATGCCCATACTGAGATGTAGAAACTTAGGCCTAATGTGATGATTTGTGTGAGAAGGACAGGTGGAACAGTCTCTGACAGCTGTCAGAGAGGCTGGGGAAGTCTGGAGTACCTCATACCTTATACTCCAGTAAATGTTTGTCTTTTCACTGCTTACTGTAGTATTAATGAGCAAGGTGATCAGTCATCCTAATCCCTCAGGAATGGGCTGCTCTGGATCTTTAGCATTCCTAGCTAAAATGGCAGCAAAACATCTGGCCTGGAGTTTATTCCTGCTTTGGGAGTGGCTGTTTCTCATCAAACTTTCAGGCACACTCACAGGAATCACAGCTTGGCACCCAGGCCCGGCACTGAATACAGCCTTGGTTGGAAGAGACAGGTTCATGTGGGCTCCTGTGGGTGGAATTACTTCCACCACAGCCACCCCTACTGCTTGAACTTAGTGCCGAAGTAGGTGAAAGCACTTAGTGGGGGGTTTCTTTACAAGAATAAACCCAAATTAATAAGGTACAGATGGCCAATGTAGCTCCCATGTAGGTAAGTAATTTTTTTTTTCTGGTGGTTGTGTGATACTGTTAGATTGTACAAAAACACAAAGGTTTATTAATTGGCCTTTGAGAGTGAATGATGTTGCAGTCAGCATGTTCTTTCTCTTCCCAGGGCTTGGATACCACCAAGCGGCTCTCGACACTGGGAGGACAGTTCAAGCAATCCCTGGAAAAACTAATGAAAATCCTTGAGCAGTGCCAGCCATACTTCATCCGCTGCATCAAGCCAAATGACTACAAGAAACCACTGGTAATGTTCTAACAATACGAAGTCTTGCCTTTGGTGAAGTTTGTAATGAGAAAAGGCTTTCAGTTGCTGTGTAACATTTTACAGCTGTATTTGGCTGCATTCAAGAAGAGCTGGAGTACAGGGTATTCCTGCAATAAACATAGTATGAGGATATAGCATTGTTAATTTATAAAAGCATCTCAAAAAAGCACCATAGAGTAATGGATAGCGAAAAAGCATGCAGGTGTATTCCTGAGTAGAGTTATAGACCCCATTTTGGTAAAGATAAAGAAAAAACTGAAAAGTCTGTAGCCCCTCAACACAGGAACTACGAAAAATCATTAAGATCAACAATGATCATACTATGAAATAGCCTGAGAGAGAATAGGAAAGCTGTGGGAGTTTGTGAGAGGGGTGATTTGGCTTAATCTGACATACCAAGAGGAGTCAGTTTGTCATTAGGATGCATGGCTGGAACTTGGGGGATTTCGATCTGGTTCTACTCTAAAACCTTGTATAGTGTTGGTCAAGTGATTTAAAATTTTTTGAAGCACTGCATGTGGCTTAGTGAGCCAATTTTTAATCTCAGGTAAGATTAAACAATAATAATAAGAAAAGAGCAGCATGCCTGCTGTGCTTTGCATGGTATGCCCAAAGGCCTAAGTTGCTAATGCATCTATTCACACTTGCAAAATTATATAATCAATTCACTATTTGTCTGAAATTTCAGTTCTAGAATGAAAAATGGTAGCCAGACTGAAGTTAACAGACTGTTTCTACTGCTGACATACACAAAATTGAAGACGCTTTGGGGTGACTTGTTTATGCTTGTAATGTATTAATTTAGTGCACTGAAGAAGAATACAATTTAAAAAAGCACAGTAGGCCATTTTGCAGGCCCTCTGAGGCTGGAGGTTAGTAGACATCTGAGGGATACTGCATGTGTACCATTTTTCAGCACTAAGTCTCCTCATCTGCTTTCCCTTTCAGTTGTTTGATCGGGAACTGTGTATCAAACAGCTGCGATATTCAGGGATGATGGAGACCATTCAGATCAGGAAAGCTGGGTACCCAATTCGCTACAGCTTTGAGGAGTTCTTTGAGAGATACAGAGTTCTTCTGCCATGGTCTCTTCGACAAAAGGTGTGTAAGCAAAAACATGGTTTAAGGTTAATCTAACTTTTCCTTATGAGATTTTAGTCTTTCCCACAGTAGAAAGTTCTTGAATTACTGCAGGCAGAGTTGAGAGAGCTGTCAGCCCAGGAGATGTCATCATGGGAACTGTTATCACAGTAATTATAGCTAAATAGTTAAAAATACTCCCTTTGACCTTAGCTGAAAATGTAGAGTTGCTTTGAGATCCATCTGTCCTTAGCCTGCTCCACACAGACATCCCAGGCAGGATAATATCCCCATTCCCATTGCCCTCAGATGTTTTTTTTCTGTGATCACACATTCCTCAGGTCTCTCCTCACACCTTGACTCTGGAATGTTCGGTCATGCAATCATGTTCCTCCTCTTCCTGAGCATTTGAGCTGAACCACTTTCATCCATTGTACTGTCAGCCCAGAGGTCTGCAAGACCTCATCTGTTTCTGTTCTTCACCCTTTGGAATGCAGGGCAGTAGATCCTTGCTTAGTACAGCCTCTGTGTTTCACAGCCAAGCCCTAACACCATGTTGCTTTTGCACATCAGCTGAAGAATGATACTCGGCAGAGCTGCATCAGCATCTCCGAAGCAGTGCTGGGCAGGGATGAAAGCTGGCAAGTTGGAAGGACCAAGATTTTCCTTAAAGTAAGTCAAAAGGACAGTTTATTGTATTTTCTCATATACTCATATTACTCATATACTGAAAAGCTGGATGCTTCACAGTACAGCTTGGCCTGCTTGTGCAAGAGTGGTGACCAAGGGGGACTGGGTTGTCTTACAAACTCTCTCTTGAACCTGAGGGTGGATCTTTGTTCTTGAAAGCCAAATAATTCAACGGAGAGGGTTTGGTGTAGGAGAGGCTGATCCTGTTTCTGCGCTACAGCGTTGCAGCTGAAACAGCACAGTGCATAAAAAAGAACAGGATACCAGTGCACTGTTGCAGAGGACCACCTTGCCTGTAGCATACCCCCAGCTGAAAACAGTCTTGCTGCAGGAAGATTCTTGCTTGTTTATGGCTATAGCTAGACCAAGTCTGGTCAGGTGGTGTGCACTCTTCCTACTGCACTCCCATAAATGCATTTTAGTTACATTATGCTACATCATGCTGATTTGGGGTCTCTTTCAGATCATGTGTCCTATTTCCAGAGGTTGTAGGTGTGCCTGCTAAGCTGGCATATCCACACTTTCTTTTAACAGGATCATCATGACACTGTATTGGAGCTGCAACGCCAAAATGTACTCACAGATAAGGTTCTTCTTATCCAGAAGGTGATGAGAGGACTGAAGGACAGGTCAGTGATCTTACAGAAGGGAATTTGCTTTATTTTGAAGCAGTTAATCTTTGTGGTGCAGCTTAACACAGTCTGTGCAGCATTTTTGAGTATGAAATGTATCAGTCTATACCTTCCACCAGCCCTAAATTTCATGCTCACCATGTAACAATGCACAGTGTATCTATGCAGATGTTGGACAAAGATTTGTTTTGACTTAGTTTTGTTATTTTCGTGGTTTTTCAAAATGCAGGGCTGTGGCATGTCTGAAAAGGAAGATCTGAAAGGAGGACTTGCTCTTAATATTTTTAGTAAACAGTAGACATCTGGAAAGCAGGAAATCCCCATGGAATCTGTGCCCTTATCAGAACTACAAGAATTCTCTTAGGATGCTTCTTTGATAGAAGACGTTGATAAGAATCAGACAGGAATTAACTAGTCCTTCTCTTTGCCAAAGATGCCTAATTCTTGTATTGTGTCTGGTTTAGTTTGAAATATCTTCAGAAGTGAAATTTAGTTACTGTCAAATAAATGTTTCTTCTCATTAAATGCTTTACATCATGGTTTGTACTCATGGATCTTGTATCCCTTCAATCAGAACCATGATATAGGACTGAGTCTTGGTTTGGTTTAGAAATACTCTTGACCATAGTGAAGGAAGAACTAAAAAATATGACACAAATGCCCCAGAACTTCCTTCTTTTTTTTTTTTTTTTCAGACTCTGCCTGCTATCCAACAGAGTATCCAAACCAAAAGCCTCACCTTGCTTTTACTTTTAACCCATCAGAGCTATGTGCTGCTTTTGCAGCTGCAGTATGACAGTTTGTACCATGGGAGGTTCATCTTGCTCAGATGGGCTCCTTGTCCTGGCAGCAAAACACTGGGAGAAAGAGGTTACTAGATGGGGAAGTTAACTTGTCCAGTCTTGATGTGAGGGGTTTTCAGTTCTTACAGAGTTCTCTGACCACAGCAATTTATTTGGTCTGTAGTTCCTAAGAGTATTTTTGCAGCAAACAAGGCCTACATCAGACTGTGGACATCCCATAAAAGGGAAAAAAACCCCCATCTTATTCTTTACTACTATCATAAGAAGCAACAGAGATAACTTATTGTCACCTCACATGTCTGTTTGCTTAGGAAGCAGTTCCTGAAACAGAGGAAGTCTGCTGTAGCCATTCAGTCAGCCTGGAGAGGCTACTGCTGCCGGAAGGAATTCAGAATGGTGAGATGAAGGTGTATCAATGAATATATATTTGTGTGTGTGTTTATATATTGTGCCCTGCCAGACTGAGTGGAGTGTTAGGAATTAAAATATTCTCAACTGAAGGGAGAATAGACAAGATGACACGGTGTAAAGGAAGGTATAAAGTCCAAGGAGGGGTCTTAGACCTCTTAGCCCTCTTAGGGCTTGCTGAACCTGTGACATTTCTGCTTTTTGGTGAAAGGAACCCAACTCACCTTCAGCAGGCCTGGCTCCAGAGAACTGATGTATAAGTGGCCCCACACTTCTTACAGTCAGAAACACAAGCCTAGCCTTTGTGCATCATCACCATGCTGTGACCAAAGTGTCTTCCGCAACTGTTGCAGGAAAACTGGGAATCTGTAAAAAATTACCAGAAAAGTCATTATATCAATCTCACATTATTAAAAATTTTGCCAGGGGAGGTTCAGATCCAGATTAGATATTAGAAAAAAAATTTCACTGAAAGAGTGGTCAGGCACTGGAATCAATTGCCCAGGGTGGCGGTGGAGTCACCATCTTGTGACATGTTGAAGGGGCATCTGAATGTGGCACCTGTGGCTATGGTTTAGGGGCAGTTATGGTGGTGCTGGGTTGACAATTGGACCAGATAATTTTGAGGATCTCTTCCAGCCTTGATGATTCTGTGTGATTCTGTGTGAAAAATATTGGCTGATCTTCTATAGATGGTGCATTTTCTGGGTGAGGAAAACTGGGGGCACTAAGAGATTGTGTATTTGTGTGGCAGGGATGATTATGATTATGATTATTATATCCCATACATTCCATTTGAGATGGGCAGGAGGAGAAACTGCCAGTTTCAGTCAGAAACATTCTATATTCTGCATCAGTGATGCAATTCCTGTCTGTTTCCATTCACTTGGCTTCATTTTTGCTCTGTTCCTTTTGTCATAATCCCAGGCTACCATCGTCACTTTCCGGAGCCACTCCCTAGAACAGATCCCCCAAATAACTCTGTACACTAGGTTTAAAGGCCTATTACTGGTAGAAAACAAAGCATAAAGGGTAATACTACATTAGCCACTTCCAGTGTACTTACCCAGTTACCAAATTTTGTTGGCTTCTACTCGATCCCAGCTTACATCCCAACCCGTTTCGGTGGTTTGCAATCGTAACGACTTCTTCTTTCCGCACCACCCACAGGTGCTGCTGGGCTTCGGGCGCCTGCAGGCTCTGTACCGCAGCCGGCAGCTGGCTCAGCAGTACGAGGCCACCCGGGCTCGGATCGTCAGCTTCCAGGCCATGTGCCGCGGTTATCTGGTGCGTCAGAAGGTGGCAGAGCAGCAGAAAGCTGCGTGTGTCATCCAGGCTTATGCAAGGGGCATGTTCGCTCGCCAAACCTACCGGAGGATAAAGGGAGAGGTAATGCTCAATGCTCACAGATACCTTGTGAACACATTGTTTCTGTGGAAGTCCAATAGAGATTTTATCACCGGCAAGTGTTGGCTTAACATAGCATTGGGTGTGGACATTGATTTTGGGGTATTTTGAACTATTGCCAAGCACAAAAGCAGAGTGTTAAGCAGACTGATCTTGTTTACATTTGCTTTGTGTGACTGTTATGGATCAAAACTTCACTGGCACAGCTGCAGTGGGTTTGACAGAATGGGGAAAGGATAAGATCTGTGTGTATCAGCCAGTCCGGCAAGGGGAGATCAATTTCTATGGCAGGGTCTGATAATGGCACTCAGGGATCCATTCAGAAGGGAATCCCAACGCAGTGTGTCTTGGTAGGTGGTACCAGCCCTTGGCAGTCCATAGCACGTGAGAGGCCTCTCCCTGATTTCCTTTCTGTACTAATGCTGTACAAACAGGACAAAGCCAGTTTGCAGATTTCTGCCTGTGGCCTGTTCATTAAAATGTCAAATCTTGAACTGAGCCTCTGTTGGGACAAAATCCTGGTGTGAACAGTTTGTTAAAGGCAGAAGGGAGTTGGCTCAGCAGTTGTACAGTCACAGAATAGTCCTGTTGTCCACAGAACAAGCTGGAAGCCAGGAATATCCACTTAGAAGAAGAGAAACATCTCATCCAAGTCCCGGGACCACTGAAAGCAAGGGAAGAAGCTGAGAGATTACAAAAGGTAGGTATGCTAGTGGAGGAACACTGGCCAGTGTCACCCAGCTCACACCTGCAGACTTGCTCAAACCTCTGAGCACTGCTATATTTAAAGAAAGAAAA
This sequence comes from Tichodroma muraria, assembly GCA_013390105.1. NCBI lineage: Eukaryota > Metazoa > Chordata > Aves > Passeriformes > Sittidae > Tichodroma > Tichodroma muraria. The sequence continues at coordinate 11,949 of WAAG01022900.1, forward strand.
GACATAATTGTAACCCTATTTGTAATGATGCTTTGAAAAAATAACAAGGCAAACACATACACATTTCTGATTGCAGCATAAACTGGCACTTTAGCCAAATATGCCCAATGCTATTACAAGTCTCCTGACACAAAACATTTTAAAATCTTAAATATTGTGGGGTTTTCTGCTGTTAGAAATTCTGTGTTTTTCCTGTATTATCTCTTGTTGATTAAATTCTTGAATAATTGCACATCATTATCAATAGGCCAACAGTCAATAAAGACAGCTGTAAGAGCAGGGCCCTGCTGCTGATATGCCAGGTCTTTGTGACTGCTTGACACAAGCAACATTTGACTTCCTGTTTCAACACTGCAGTGGCAGAGCTGGACCTCACAGTGGACACACTTTTGTAAAAGTGTTTCATCTTCATACCCCTTCACTCTAGCAGAATGATGTTCATTCATGATGTTCATGTTCAAGTCATGCCTATTTCTGTGTTTAAAGGAACACCTGTCAACTCAGGAGAGAGAGGAGGCAAAAGCAAGACAAAGGAGGAACGTGCTTGCCAATAAACCAACAAATCACGATGTTATCAGTGACCAAGAAATGGTGGACAAAATTTTTGGGTTTTTACCTTCTGTGATTGGAGGCCAAGAAGGACAGGCTCCTCTGGGTTTTGAGGTACAGAGCTGCAGACTGGTAATGGGTCATGCTTATCCCTTTTGTAAGCCCCTTGGTTGCTGGAATTCCATCAGTGGTCAGTTCTGTTTAATGAACTTCAGTACAGTGAAAGAAACCCCCAAATTAGTCATCCAGTCACTACGTCATCTCTTGCAGAGATGAGTTCCCAAAAGCTTTTTGTCACATGCAGTTTAGGGACTGTATAGCTTCAAACTTGGCATTTGTTTCTTTGGCCCAGCCAAACAGTGCCACCCTCTGCATTTTGGCACCAACCTCATACTCTACTGACAGTGCTCTCAGTGATTTTCTGCCTGAAACAACCTGAAAGTTCATGACCCAAGTTATACCATATTCTTGAAAGCAAAATTTGGGATATACTCGTCCTGATAGCTGTGGAAGTTGGAATTTTGTAGGAGGAGGTGGGCAGAATAGAATGGTATGGATAAGTACAGGATGTGAACAGTAACACCTGGATTTTCCATCAGCAATATTCTTGCTGAGGACCAAGACAGGAAGACCATATGGAATGGATGCATCTCAGAAGAACAAACTCTGAGTCTAAATGATCTGTTGGTAACAGGTGTAAATGGCTTTGGGGTTAGCTGGAAAGGCAAATTCTGGAAGACCTATGGCCAAGGGGAAAAAAAAAAAGCAAAACTAACCATAAGAATATCAGCGTTCAGTAAAAGAAAATATGCTTCTTCCCCATGTTCTGCACAGGACTTGGAAACAAAGCCTAACAAGCTGGAGGAAGTGGACCTGGACATGGTTCCCATGAGTGTGGAGCTAGAAGAGGAAGCACATGGTTTGGAAGAGTACACCTTCCCCAAGTTTGCAGCTACTTATTTCCAGGGGTCTTCTACACATACACATATCCGGAGACAGCTGCGGCACCCACTGCTCTACCATGATGACAAGGACAACGTCCTGGTATCTTGCCCCTTGTTGTTCATGCTGAACCTGCTCTCTCCACAGCCCTGGCTTTACAGGTCCCATCATCCTAGGGTCCTGGCTCTGGCACAGCCCTGGGAACCAGCGACTCCAGAGCCAAGGAGACAGTCCTGAGCCATGGTATTGAAAGCAGAGGTTCCCATCAGCAGTTTTTGGCATTTTGCTGGCAGGCACTTCACACAAACACCTGCCCAATGCAGGATCTCTGGCCACCTTTGTTCTTGCCCAAAGAGGGAACTCAGAGGTGTGTTTTGACTTCTCCAGACACCCTTTGGGGACAAAAATGGACTGGAGAGAAGAAGCGTGAGAGCTTATCCCTCTCTCTGCTCTTGTTAGGGTTGCTGGTCTGTGAGATAGGACAGAAGGAGGAGGGCCAGGCCTGCAATATCCCGTTGAACCAGAGGGGGACTGAGGAGGGTGTTTTCCTTGAATCTAAGCAGCCTGACGACCCCATGCATCGAGATCTTTGCTATTACTTGGCCTTCTAGTTCTGGGCATGAAGGGTCCTGGCAGACTCCACTCCACTGCTTATCTATCCAGGTCAACAAATGCTGAGTGCAATTCAGCCAAGGCTTCTCCATCTTCCTCACAGCATACATCCAAGGTGCCAGTAAAGGGAATGATGAGGGCTCAGCAATCACAGAGGAAATGTCACCTTCTCACCAGAGCTGTACCCTCTTCCTTTAGCAGGAAACTGTTGTCTGTTGCTGTCTTGTTTGGTATGAAACTAAACTCTTTGTGTAGGTAGTCAGAGGAAATGGGAATTTTAACAATTTGGACTGGGTAAAGGAAGAAAATGCTCTTAATCTAAATAGGCAGAAATGGCATGGAGCCATTGGTCCTGTTGGCACTGTCTGACTGTGCTTTCTGCTACTATAGGCTTCTCTAGCTGTGTGGGTGATCATCCTGAGGTTCATGGGGGACCTGCCAGAGCCACCAATGTTTGCCAAGAGTTCCACCAGCAAGAGCAGCTCCGTGATGACACAGATATATGACACACTTGGCAGGAAAAACCAGGTCCAGTTGAGGAATGACAGCCCAAATATGGTGAGACAAGCAGGCTATGTTTTTGTTTTCAAATGCTTTCCTTGGTTTCTGTGCTGTTCTACCAAGAGTGAGAAAAGCAAAGGAACTCTTTCATGCTACTGTATTTGAAATGCCACAAGTGCAAAAGGGCACCAGTCAGTCCTGGCAGGACACTCAGCTCCTTCTGGCAGGAGAGGAAAAAAAACAAAACATCTTCACTTGAGCATCTTTCTGTCCTTAATGAAACACTCTTGCTGTGCATTAAACTGATTTCCTATAATGGTAATGTGTATTGCAGAGAGAAGGCAGAAGGGATAACAAGATTTCTAAGGGGATTTCATCCCTGAAACTGAAACGGTCATCCAAGCTGACAGGGAAGGTAAGAGGTGGAAATAAATTGCTTCCCTTTTTTCATGCCTGAAACCCTGTCTTCACCTTCTGAGAGATGTTAAGTGAGCAACCTCCCAGGTGAGAACTTGTTCCCCTGCCAAGCCAGGGCATCCCTTAGTGGGATACCTGTTGCAGCGTTCTTTGGAAATGATCCCCATGCACTGATGTCATCTGTTCTCTGGCAGTGAACACAGTGAGAAATTCATTACTGAGAATTGTTGGCATTAGAGAACAGCTTGCCCAGAGGTCTGAGCAGACTGAGAACCATGTGCTTAGGGCTGTACAGGAGAGTACAAGAAAGTTCTTCTAGCCAGAGATAGTGCTGTAACAGCACATTTAATGAGTTACCTTGAGAGGGAAGGGGGCAATATGGCCTGGTTCTCCTGCACTGGGCAGGAAGAGTTTTAGCCAGAAAGATTGAGAAGGAATGTCTCTTATTTATGAGAGAGCTGCCTGCTAAGAGGGGAGATTTCTAGAGCACTCTGGGGTTCTACTCTGTTTCTTTCAGGTGACAGATCAACTACGAAGTGGAGAAGAGGCTTTCCAAGAGGACATCTCGATCTCTCAGAGACCTATGTCCAATCTAGAAAAAGTACACTTCATTATTGGCAATGCAATTCTGCGTCCTGCCATCAGGTAGGAAATTTGTACCTCCTTCCTAGGGCCAGGTGCCCATTACATCAAGGAAATCCAGCATTCTTTTTCCACAGTCCTGGAGAATGACCCCCTAAAACTGCCTTTTCTGGTATTTTCATGTTGCAGTTTAGGCCAGCTGCCTCCATATAGGGCTTTCTGAATATCACACAGGTATGGAAAGGGGCAGATCTCAGGGCCGTGACTCAGTAATACTTGAAGGTGGAGCACTGTCCTAGAATGAGGGAGAGTAGTCACTCAGAGGAGTAAGAAATATGGAGTTAATGTATCCTAGGTGGATGAAAGGTTTCCCAATAACCTCTTTTTGAGCACTCAAGCAATATCCCCACATCAGAGATGGTCAAAGGTCTGGATTGCTGAGTGTGTAAGACACTAAGGAGAAATCCTGAGCATAAGCAGTGTGAGGCTGGACCTTAGGCCAAGCGTGGTGTGAGGATAAGGCAGAAGCTCATTGATTCTGACATGACCCCATGAATCCTCTCCTTTGTTTTATCCTAAACATTTTTCTGTAATAAAGCAGACACAGTCTGTGCCTTGACCTCAGTCATGGGCTGCATTCCTGTCTCCACAGTCACTTTGTTTCAGTCAAGACACTCTCTAAAGCAGATTCTCAGCTGGCAAAAATTGCATTCAATCCATATATCATAATAGCCATAGGCTAAGTACCTATACCCTCTGTTTGTGTTTCATCAAATGTCCTATCAGGGAACAAAAAACTCATCCAACTTATGTCTTCTCACATCAGATTTGAAAAATGTGTGTTCCAATAGTCTAGAAAAAATTAAGAATTTTTGTTTTAATAACAGTTTTATTTGTATGCAGATTTTTGCATCTGTTTCCCTTAGGGTCTTGCTGCAGGTAACCTGGATTTTCAGAGGCTTACTCTAAAGCACTGCTTTCTCCATTTCTGTACAAGATTCACTTTAAGTTTGTATATAAATAAAAATAAAATACATAAATATGTAAATATATATAGTTATAAAATTAAGCAGGGTGTCCCCCATCCTTATCCCCAAATCCACCTACAAGCAGACAGACAAGAGCCATGAACTACAACCCACATGCTGTAGAGAGCTCAGAGCAAGTTACACATCTAGACTCTTGGACAGCAATGCTATTTCACAGCTGGACAACCCAGCAGTTATTTTTCCTGCACAGCCCCCTGCTTCTCACAGAAGTTAATTCAGCATGGGAATTGCACTTGAGCTGCTCAAGTAAGAAGGGGTGGCAAAAGGCCCTAAGCATGCCTGGAGCCTTTTCTATAGCAAAGCTATTTCCTGTGGTGCATTATGGGTGCTATCCTAGTTATTATGGTTGAACCTAGCTCAGATCTACTTCCTCATGCTGCAATCCTGCCAAGCTTGCAGTCGAAACATAGCTGAAGACAGTTCGGACAGTGAATTATCTGTTGCTCTCATGTTTCGTTACAGAGATGAGATTTATTGCCAGATTTGCAAACAACTCACTGAAAACAACAACAGGAGCAGCTATGCTCGTGGCTGGATCCTTCTGTCACTTTGCCTTGGCTGCTTTCCTCCTTCAGACACATTTGTGAAGGTACACTGCTAACCTTTCCTACAGCAGCTCACACACCTCAGCTGAGCTGGTGTCTTGTGTATTTTGATGTTTTGATGCTGACAGCCACATAAAATGTTTGTCTTCCAGAGCAGATGGTGCTGTGGTTTCAGCAGAAACTTTCTCATCTCATTTGCTTATCTGGGAATTTAAATAAATTATTGCTGCATTCACATTTAATTTTTTTCATTACATGCCATACAGTCTGTATTCTGTTGTTCATAACAGCTCTCATTTTAGATCTATAATCTGCAAGGGATCTGGCAAATTTTAACCTCTCCAATTCTGCCTTTCCAGCCAAGGACAACCAAAAGGTGTCTCCAGTTACAACCCTAGTGATTAAATATATTCAGGAGGCCAATATAAAATCACACCCCCAAGTTTTATTAGTCCTTACCCTATATATCTAAGCCCTAAAAAGTCCAATAGATATTTGGACTTCTTAATTATTTATTGATTTCCGAGTTTAACTGGATGATAAATCCACTTCACCACAGGATAAAAACTCAATCTGTGGCTCCAACTTGACATCAGGCTTCCTCCTAGAGCTGAGAGGCAAACAGGATCCATGGATGTGCATGAAGCTTCAGCCTTGCTTTACTGATGCCCCAATTCAAATGATCAATCTAACCATAAGTGCTGCTAAATGGACACTGCTTGGAACAAACCAGTCACAAGCCACAGGCATATTTTGACACCAGTCTTCATCCAAAGACTTGGAACCATGCAGAATTCATGAAAGACATGACCATACCCTACCTCTAGGAATATTCTTAATCATTAAAATAACCACGTGAACGACCCATGCTTGCATTAAATACAAGTCCATGTAATCCAAGAGCCATACAGACTCCAAAAGCTCAGTTTATCCCATTCATCTCTTCAAATGTCCAATCTTAATCATGGACTTCAGTTGATATTGCCAAAGAACTTGGTAAAACTAAAAGTATCGATCATCATTAGACCTAATCTGCCATCCACCCTCTTCCCAGCTCTTCCATTCGTACAGCATGTCATAAAACTTCATGCTTGTGGTTGAAAACAGTACCTCTTGCTCTAACCTAACCATAAAAATAAAGGCTCCACTACTCATGTAGTTAAACATGGTGGGTAGACTGACACAAGTCTTCTCTCCCTTTGGACTGAAAGTTCTGAAGAATGAGTGAAAACTAAGTGTCTCAGGCCTCCTTTTTGAAGACATTAATTCCAACCCTAATCTTTAATATTTTCTGGTGAACTGAAATCTAATGGATCACTCTAACCTAGTGTATCAGCTGCAGATGGTTTTTAATGTTTTCTGAGGATTAATGTTTCCTAACTCCTTCTCCTGCTCTGTGCATGTAGTACCTGTTGAATTTCATCCACCACGGGCCCACGGGCTACGCTCCATACTGTGCTGAGCGTCTGAGGCGCACCTACAGCAATGGGGCCCGGACTGAACCACCCAGCTGGCTGGAACTTCAGGTAGCAACTCCCTTTTGGCTTAATTATATTGATCTGGGACATTTTATACTGGTTTTTGTAAGTATACTACTTACTTTGTAGTTATACTACATTCACTAACCTGTAATAGCAGATGTTCCTAAATCAAATCACGGAAATCAATTGCACAAGGGGATTGAAGACCAGCCACCTTGGTCTGGGCAGTTTCTTGGATACAACTCTTCTAGCTATTCAGTTACCCTAAATGCAGAAGAGTATGTAAGCAGCAGCAGATGATTTGCAGGGAGATACCTCCATCCTCTCAGAAACCACAGATGAGAAACAACCTCCAGAGGAAAGCTCTTACCATTACTTTTGAAAAGAACTGAGCAAAGCTTATGCTTTTAAAATGAAAGGAAGAAAGGAGTATGATGGTGCTATATTGTCCTCCACTTCCTTTAAATGTCACCCTAGTAATTAAATGTCAACCTAGTAATTAAAAATCACATCCCCCCCACTTTGAAGTAAAGACCTCAGTTCAATTCCTCCCTAAATCTCAGGGACCCTATTGTTTAACACACATATTCCCAGCCAATGTACTTGCTGCAGGCCATCTCTCCACTGATGCATGTAAGGCTGTTCCCAAAAGCCATCAGGACAAACGTGGCTCATGAAAAGTCTATCAGTTGGCACTGTTATGTGATCATCAGCTCTCCTGAGCTGTAAGGAGGAGAAAACTTGAGTCCAGTGCTGCTCCAGGGATGTAATTTATATTTACGACTCACCATGCTTTGAAGAAGCTGTGTAGGTGTTGGAGACTCACTTAAAGATTGTTGACCAGGTTGTACAGGGTGTGGGGCTCTTATATCTAAATGCCTTCATTCTTCAGAAGAAAGTAAGGTTTGCCCATAATTTTTTTCTCTTATTTAACTCTGATTTACAGGCAACAAAACAGAAGAAACCCATTATGTTTAGTGTCACCCTTATGAATGGCCAAAGCATCACTGTACCTGCAGACTCTGCTTCCACTGCCAAAGAGATCTGTCAGTTCATAGCAGATAAAACCAAACTGAAGGATGTCTTTGGGTTTTCGCTCTACATTGCTGTGTTTGATAAGGTAAAGTGTAGAAAAATAGATGAATGCTCCCTTCTCTTTCTGTGGAGTTGCTGCTGCCCACCCAGCCTCACTGAGGACTCCTGAATTCTGGAACACCCTCAACCCAGTCCTGCTGACTGATTTGGTCACCAAAACCAAAACTGATTTGGTTTCAGTCCAGCACTGAAACCAAATCAGTTCTGAATCCCAGCCGGATCTCAAAACCTGATAATCCTATTCTGCCTTTCATCACTCAGCAATTCTTGCTGCAGCGCCCTGCAAGGCTTCCTTTGCCATATAGCTGACTAGTTAAAAAAAAAACCCACCTCATTGTCCTTCAGGCCGACCCAGAGCAGGCATGCCAGCAAATGCAGTGTCCCTTTGTGGCAGGTCTGGTCGCTGGGCGGGGGCCGAGACCACGTCCTGGATGCCATCTCCCAGTGCGAGCAGCTGGTGAAGGAGCGGGGCACACACGAGCGCCACGCACCCTGGCGCCTCTACTTCCGCAAGGAGATCTTCACCCCCTGGCACAACTCCCGGGAGGATCCTGTCAGCACTGATCTCATTTACCACCAAGTCATCCGTGGCATTCGATTTGGAGAGTACCGCTGTGAGAAGGTGCGTCTCCTGGTTCGTCCTCTTAAAGAGACAGCACTATATTAATGCTTCCCACATTAAAAAGCAGGAGTATGAACTGAGTTTGTAGTGGATGTGAAAAACCCTTCCCTTCTTAATGAACAATCCCTGTCCTGGTGATTGTGCCAGCTGTCACGCTGGCAGTTCTAATAATACTTTTTCCTTCCCTGCAACTTTCAGTTCATGTGGGAGCTTGGAGGCATGTGCAAAGGGGCAAATTGGGTGGTACTTTAAAGTATCTTTTCTGATGATCTCTCTGAAGTTATGATTGTGTGAAGTTCATCCCTCCTTATGCTGTGTGACTGTTAAGAGTTATCCGGACAAAACTGAGAAAACCCCGTTCCTAAATGGTTCAAAGGTTGAAAGAGGCTATCCAGCCTTTGTGACATCCTTCTAGGCCTCTTCTAATGGATTAATTGTTTCAGGAGGAAGATTTGGTGGAGATAGGTGCAAAATATTGTTATATCCAATTTGGAGATACCATCCACAATGAACTTGTGCAGAAGGTGCTCCATGACTGTATCCCAGTAAAACAGCTGAAGTCCAAGCCCCTGGAAAAGTGGGTGAGCCTTATAACCTATGCACATGCTAAGGTAAGAGGTTTGTCAGGCACTGCTGGGTAACCACTCTTGAGCACCAGCTTCTGCTTCTTTCACCATTTTCATTTATGAATAATCTGTGGGGGAAGAAGGAAAACCAGCTCAGTTTGTAGACCCCAAATAGCTCATTAGGTCTGGGGGAGCAGAAAACTTTTCCACTCACACTTCCATATGAAGAGCAAGGGGGAAGAATGAAAAAGTACATTTAAATCTCTGAATAGAGTAGTTTTTAAGGCTCTGTTTTCCATCTGACAACCAAGTCAGGATAGGCATGGGATGAAATATTGGGTTTGATCTGGAAATGGATTACCTGAATTATTTCCATGGCATCCAAAGTGTATTAGACTCTGAACAGGTCAGTGGGGATTTAAGGGAAATTTGGAATCTAGATGCCTGTGGGCACTTTTAGCTGCATGCGGGTCCCTGGAGACCGTTCCTGATTTACTTTCTCCAAGTTCCCTTGACACCAGTAACAGCAGAGGATTGTTGGGATCTCTGTGATTGGGCTTGTTCTTTATTGTCTGCAGATCATGCAAACCAGATTTTACTGAGAAAACCTTGGGTGTGTTTTTTTTCCTGCAGGCCCCATACACACAGGACCATCTCTCCTCCCAGACTGTGAAGGAGCAACTTGTAGATTTTGCTCGCTTTCAGTGGCCTTTGCTTTTTTCCAGATTCTTTGAAGTCACTAAGTTTTCAGGTAATACCTGGAGCCTGGGAGTAGAGGACAGATGTAAGAGCAATAGGAGAAGACTTGTATAGCATTGATAAGGATTTTTTTCTGTATTTTCAGGACCTAGCTTGCCTAAGAACCACTTCATCATTGCTATAAATTGGAAAGGCATCTGCTTCTTGGATGAGTCAGAAAAGAGGCTCCTTGAGCTGACCTTCCCAGAGATAACTGGCATCCACACCAACAGGTGAGGGCCCCAGAAAGGCGAGATCTGAAGATGGCATCTCTTCCATACTCAGAAAGGAAGACACCTCCTTAGGTGATTTGATCTGTGCCTGGAAAGGTGGTTTAGCCTAGGTCTGGGAAACAGAAGGGGAAAACTTCCAAGCAGCCTGTAAAGGAAATACTGAAAGGACTGAATCCTTCCAGCTGGTGTAAAGTGATCCTGTTCAGTCAGAAAGGTATAAAGAAGCACAGACAGGCATCGAGACAAGAATATTTCTTGGGTGTCATGGACCAGAACAGGATCACTGAGAAGAGCAGTTAACTAACCACTGCTTGCTCATGGCACACATCCTTGCATCAGGTCACTCGGAGAAAAGGGTCTTACATACACAAAAAAGCCCCCTGTGAGGACTGACACAGATTTTAATTAAATCTCTAATGGAGTTAATACTCCAAAAGAAGGGTGTTCTTTTGTCTATATGGAAGCACTTTTGTACAAAACATGGTGCAGTCCAGAGTAAAGCTGAACCACTTCAGTCCTTCACACCTACCAGCTCATGGGAAGGCAAATTAGGAACTACCAATATTCACTGTAAGGGACTTATCTGCAAGGTGGTGTGGGTGCCTTGGCTGTGTTTATAGATGGGTCTGTAAGTTTTACAGATGCTCTGGTAACAAATTATTCAATAATACATAGGGCAGTGAAGTCATTTGGACAGAGTTGCACTCTCATCACCCTTCGTGCCGAGGAGTTTGTGCTGACATCTGTAAACAGTGCTGTCATTGCTGAACTGGTGGTGATGTTCCTGGAAGGACTGAAGAAAAGATCACGATTTGCTGTGGCAATGCATGAGAAAAAATCCCAGGGTAAGTCTCATAACCTTTCTACAGGCTGGGGAAGAAATCATGAGAGAATCCACAGCACTTGTTTGAAGGTGAGAAGAGAGGGAGAACTTCAAAGTTCACTCAACAAAAAACTCAAAGAAGAGAGAGAGAACTTCAACAAGAGTCCCTTTGCTGCTGGGGGGATGCATCAGCACAGCAATGCTGAGCATAAGGCAATGGGATTCAGTACCTTTGCTCACAAATAACCTTTCCTTCCTCCTTCTCCTTTATATATTTTATTTAGGTAGTATAGTGTCCAGGAACTCAGTTTGGTTATAGCAGGAAGTTGGATCTGGGCTCTCTGGAAATACTTTGCAGAAGTATTTCACAGAGGCAGTAAACTGGAATTTTCTGTGGATACAGGTGGCTCAAACAGACATACATGTTTAAAATGTAAACATTAACTTCAGCTACTTACAACTACTGAGTTCCTTTCCATGCTTTGCTGCCAGTCTAGACACAAAGTCAGCATTCATGTGAATCAAACTGAGTTCTGCCATTGCCCTCAGTGGATCAAAGTCAGGGTGTCAGAGGAAACAGAAGTGATTTCTCTGAAGTGTTACTGGAAAATCAGCCATATTTACACAAATCACTTTCTACTGCTAACTGAATTCAGGCCTTCAAAATACAATTCCCTTGTCTTTCACATTGCAATCCCTTTGCATTTTCTTGGCCTGTTAAGCCTGAACAGTACCCCCTTATTCTGTTTTCCAGAAGATCCTGGCATCCTGTCCTTCAAGAAGGGAGACTTGCTAATCTTCACCGAAGACAAAAGGGTGGATGCAGACTCTGGCTGGATCTGTGCCCAGAATGAAAGGACAGGCAAAACAGGAAATGTATTTTTGGAAGACATCTACATCATTCCTTCCCTCACAAAACCCTCTAGTCAAGTGCTGGTAAGGAAAGCTAAGCATTCCCTGTGAAAAGACTGGAAGAAGATAAAAATGTTAATATGGTTGAATTTATAACTGGAAGATAATTGTCCCTCCAAAGTTAGACAAGTTCCATAACTTCCATTGAAACAAAGTGTTGAATTCTGTCCTGTCTGAAAACAAAGCTAAACCTACCCCAGACTCTAAGGAGAAAACTGCAGTTGCACAAAAACAATGACTTAAAACTGCTCCCAAAATCCAGTCTATCCACCATGGGAGATTTCAGTGCCTGGAACTGGTAGCAATTAACGGGTTCGGGTGCGCAGCTGAATTTTCCTGCATTCACTCTGGGCTTGAGTGGTGATCACATTATGCCTCAAGAGAACTTCTGAGTGCAGCAGGTTACTTATAGAGAATATGGTCTTTGAGGTAGCCAAGGTTTCTCACTAATGCCTCTGCTAATAATTTTGTCTTCAGTTTTGAGAATTCAGTATATTGGATCCTGTGCTAACAGATAGAAATCAGAAAAACTGGTGGCAAAACACACTAGAGAGAAGCAGGTGCATCATAAAACATGTGTTGTGCTTTGGATAATCACATACATTTTAATGTCCACTACTGCTATACCTGCTGTAAATTGCTTCTTTGAGTCAACTGTTCCCAGGCCTTTCTTGAGTCTCTGGAGATGCTCCCTTTGAAACAGGAGGTCTTGGGCAGCACACAGGACTACCTGCACATATATGCTGAGTAATACCTGACAGTGCATGCAGAGACCTGTCTCCATGTGACATCTCTATGTGGCTGTCTTATTCCAGAGTTTGCTGATGATGTCTCCAGACCAGAGGAGGACAGCTTCACAGAACTCCTTCATGGAAGAACCTGATGAAGAGGATATCAAGGTGAAGCCTTACACCCTGGAGGAGTTCTCCTACGAACACTTCAGGTGAAGCTCTCTGTGCAGAGGATGCCCTAGAAAAGTCCTTGTTGATCAGTAATCCTTAAAACCTATTATGTAATGGCATCTCCCACTTCTGACTGGGATTCTTTTTTGTTGTTTGGAAATACAGAGATTCTGGCATATGGCCTATTGTATCTTACGTCTGCAGGAATGCTAAAGGGAAGGTAGAAGAACCCCAGCTGTGCTGACTTCTTCCAGCAGGCCCTGTTCTTACTTCTCACGTCTTCTTCAGCACTTATCAGCTAGTGAGGATATACAACATCTCAGGCTTCAAAAAATAAGGGGAAAATTAGTTTCCTAAAAAGCCCCCTTCTCTTTGCAAGCCTCCTACCTTCTGGATATACAGGAAACTACATTTCCCAGCTCTTGTTGACCTACAGAATCAAAGGAGATCTGAGATCACTGTCTTGTGAAAAAACAGTCTAGAGATATGACTTTGTGATAATGACCTCCTTTGTTCATAGCAATACTGATCCAGTAATTTTGTATTGCTTGCACTTGTCTTCATTCAGGACTCCTGAGAAGGAATCCATCAGCAAAGCTGTTCTCCAGAAATCCCGTGGGCACAGTCAACTGTGGGCACATTCTAAGGAGCCTCTGAAACAGCCACTGCTGAAGAGAGCATGCACAGACCCTGATCTTCGGGATTTGGCCTGTCAGGCCTTCATTGATATCCTTTCCTTTCTTTGGGATCTGAGAACACTAAGGGGAAGGAAGAGTTAGCTAGGTCCACTCAAATACCTCTGTTGAGACACCTCAGCCACCTTACAGAGGATACATTCGCATAAAGATGGAGCAGATCAAATCTGTTTCCCTTGTCTACACAGAAAATGTTCCTATTTCCTCCCAGTACTCCACAGCTACTGGTGGCTCACTTAACTAATAATGTGGCTTTAGGAGTTGGATAGATTTACTAGATATGCCCAGAGAAAGCAGCTACTAGCACAGTACAAATCACAGCCAAGCAGCAACTGCTGCATAGGGAAAAGGGGGCAAGGGGCAGACAGGGAACATGCTCCAGACCTTCCTCCCAGTATTTGCCACTTAGACATCAACGAAGTCACTAACATGTTAGGATCCAGATGAAACTTCCCATTTGCCTTCCAAAATTAGCCTGCTTTTCTCCTTAACAGCACATTCACCCATCATGAAATTCATGGGAGACTACCCCTCAAAACAGGCACACTCCTCCACTGAAGTCACTGACCAGATATTTGTGCCAGCTATCCAGGAGGAGGTCCTGCGGGATGAGATCTACTGTCAGATTATGAAGCAACTGACTGAGAACAGAAACAGGTGCAAACCTGAGTGCAAAAAAAAAAAAAAAAAGCCCTGCTCCTGCAGAGCCAGGCCTCAAGTGCAAGGGGTATCAGGAACCCCTGCTGCATTTGTGATGCAGTGGGGGCAGGGGAAAGGATAAACAGATGCTGGAGTAACAGCTTCTCTTCCCCTTTTGCCAGGCAGTGCTGTGGGACTCACCTTTGTGGAGTGCTCAGGACTACTCCCTGGCAGGGAGAGGCCAGAGAGCACCATCAGTCCTGAGCTCCTCCCCTGAGCTGCTGCTCTGCTCCACCAGCATTCCGTGCTCATCTCCTTGTGGTGTGAGGCAGGCAAGACGTCACTGAGGCTCTCCAGCTCCCGAGGCAGTCTGTAGGGGAAACACGGCACTGCATAGTCCTTGCATCCCTTCAGTGGATTTAACTCTCCATTTAAATTTCCCAACAGCAGCATTCCCCTCTCACAAAAACATAGTTCACACTGTATTTTTACCACCAGTGAATAAATACTTTTGAGTAGTTATATTAATTAGGTTACAAAACTGCCTTGCAGAACAGATAGGTTACACAGATACCACAGACATAAAAGTCTCTGAAACAGGATGGTGTTTTCTTCCCTACTCTCAAAATGATAATTTGATCTACTTCCAGGGAAACTGAATTGCGAGCAGCAGCTTAAAATAATATTAATTATTAACAAAATTGTTTGTCTGTTTCTGGATACATTGTGTTTATTTATTTATTTATTTTCTGTCTTACTGTTCCAGAAGTATTACATTGTAGTGGAACTTTGATCATGTGTGTCAGTGTTGAATGGCAGATTCCCTTGCAAGCAGTGACTCTTACAGGCTATTTAATGCATAGTCTGTAACCATGGTGCCAGTGCCATGCCTGATGTATTCCACCGATTTAGTAGCTGTTGTGAGTGGGATCACTGACATGGAAAAAACAATACTTGAAAGGTGGCTATTTCCATATATTTTCATTAGAACAGCTAGAGCAACAAATCTTTCATCATTCCCAGGCTGCTGTGTTATGGACCATGTCCCACTCTCACATAGACACTAACACCACTGATCTATAGAGTATAAATGGGATTAAAATAGTGTGTCTTCATCTGCAAAATTAGAACAGTAAGTGGGAATAAAGAAGCCAGAACCTCTTTATTCAGTGAAGTCTGATGCCCTTTCAGAGTCAGACATGCTGACTTCCCCAACCAAAACCACTTCACACCAGTGAGCATTTCAGAGCAATCCTTGGACACAGCTGAAGTGTCTTCTGCTCCTGGCTTTGAGGCAGAATGACTGACCACCTCAGGGCTGCAGAGCCCTTCTTAATTGTGAGGGCAAGGTGCCAGAAGAGCTTAATCTGGCAGATTTCACAGATGCAGAGGCTGAAGAACTGGATTTCTGCCTGAAAAATTGTACCAGCTTGATCTGGAGCATTTAAGAACTGCATCTACCTCACTACATAATGCTATCGATGTGTTCATTTTTCAGAACAGAACAGGAGTACATGTAAGGGGAAGCCAGTGCATGCAAAGTGCTCATGCCCTGAGCAAAGCTGGCCAGTGCAGAGGGCAGGTGAATACATCCATTGGGAAGCCACCATCTGAACACGTGAGCTTGAACACTAAATCAACAATGGCTTTCCAAGAGGATGGCACCAGGGTCACTGCTGCTAAGATGTCTGCCAAGCTGGAATTTATATTTATTCATGAGGTTTGCATCTGTCATGAGTATTTCTCATGCAGGACTTGGCACTGTCTTCACATGCAGGCTGTGGTTGTTGCTGTTGTTGCACAGCAAATGAATGCCAGAGCCTGGGTGAAGGCTCTGTTGATTTGCAGCTCTGTGCAGACTGGGACCATGATGGGAGTGTATTTCTCTTCCCTGTAGCTGGTATGTGGTCAAACAGAGAATTATATGTGGCAGTAGCAGAACTGTTGGCTTTGTGTTCACAGGTACAGCGAGACCAAGGGCTGGCAGCTCCTCTGGCTCTGCACTGGCCTCTTCCCACCCAGCAAGTCACTGCTCAAACATGCCCAGAAGTTCATAGAGACACGTCAGAAAGAAACACTGGCCCCAGAGTGCCGTCGGAGGATTCAGACAGTAATGAGGTAAATAATCTGGCATATAACCAGCTCCAAGTGTTCAAATATCAATAATCAGGTCCCAAAAACCACATAGGCTATAATAGTGTGACTGTCACTTTCCTTTTCCTCTTTACATCTTGGTATTTTTAAGTGATCATTGTTTTTAACTTTCTTTATGGACTTGGAACCATTAAAGAGAGGTCTATGTCACAGTTACTCTTTTTTCTTTCACAGAGTTAGCAGCATTTTAAAAAGTTCATCACCACACATAATCACTTGACTCCAAGAGCTGGGTATTTCAAACATCCTAAAGGGCATGCAGCTTGGAATGATGTCAGTGATGATATCCTGACCTTACTTTTCTTTGGTGAGGCAGCATGTCCTTGTTGAAAGGATCAGTACAATCCATTCCTATTCTTTGAAAAAACCCTAATGAACAAAGCCCTGATTCTTAACTGTCTGCTCACAGCAAGGCACTTCTCCATCCACTTGGCATTACCCCAGGCTGAAGCAACAAGACCCCCAAACCACAGTGCTTCCTGAGCTTCCTTGTCGTTCTAAGGGACATGACACAACCAGAGAGAGGAGAAGGGCTAACAGGATTTCAGGAAGGATCAACTGAACTGCAGGGGAAAGGTTTCCCCAGATTCCTCCAAGCACTGGAATAACCCAGCTTGCCCCTATGAGAAAAAAGCTTTGGCATCAAGGTTGACTCCAGCCTTCTCCTTTTTGATGGTGCTGTGATTTACCACTTGCCTGCCACAGACCTCATCAGTAAAGAATCTGCCCAATGATTTCTCCTTCCTGCTCCTCCATCTTCCCCTTTCTCTTAGGCTGGGCCACATGTGTGGTCTCTGAGCCCCACGGGTCAGGCTCTAGGGGAACACTAACACAGTGGATATCCCCCTTGCAGTGGATGGGGTTTGGCACTGCTGGGGAAATGTCACCACACACTGAACTCGCTTTTGAAGTGTCTGAAAAATGCATGGCAAGGAATGCTATTCATTTCTATGGAGAAGACTTAAAAATTCCTGCCTCCCTATATCATGTGCTATTCATGCTCTAAGCCCTGTTGAGCTGATTCTTTAGAGAGAGCAAATAGGGAGGGGAAAGCAGAATGGGCTGTTTGGAAGGAGAATTTTATCTGCTAAACTGCCCCAGATCTGGAGCCTGGGGGATGGGAAGTGGAACAAAGACAAATCTTGTCTTCTAAGAGCAGTTCTTTTCCTAAGATTAAACTTGCATCTGCATAGACTAGACTAGACTAGACTAGACTAGAATAGGACTAAACTATTTCAGTTGGAAGGGCTCTTCAATGATCATCTAGTCCAACTTCTCCCTGTAAGTAACCTGGTCTCTTTGGAAAAGG
>WAAG01022903.1:0-45165 GCA_013390105.1 Tichodroma muraria
AACCATTCCATGATTCTGTGAAATGCTGTCAGGACTCCAGAACAGTGGCATCGCCAACACCATCCAGTCACGATGAAGACAACATTAAGGATCTGTCTGGCAAAATGGCATTAATTCACAGGAGGCTGTGAACTCTCAGAAGGGAGCTCAGGCTCTGGGCTCTGCCCTGGGACAGGAGAAGGAGCTCAGGCTCTGGGCTCTGCCCTGGGACAGGAGAAGGAGCTCAGGCTCTGGGCTCTGCCCTGGGACAGGAGAAGGAGCTCAGGCTCTGGGCTCTTTCCCTCCTGTGCAGCCAAGGAACAACGGTGCCAAGCAGTGCCAGCTCCACCCTTGGTTTTTCTGATGTGGAAGAAGACAGCAAGCAACTAATTTAGCACAGACTGAAGAACCAAGGATGGCTGCCACCAACAGCCCACCCGTGTTTGATGCATCAACCTAGCTCTAAAAGGTCTCTGTAAGTCTCTGTCCTTCTGCTGAGAAGCCCAAGCACGTGTTGTTCTCCTCATGATATTATAATGTGGACCAAAGTTCATAATAATGACAGAACTCACTGAGTTTAATTTTTGAAAATTAAAAACGTATGAATTTGCTCTGCACACAAGCCTAATGCCTTTGTATGAACCCACTCCTGTGATTCAGGTTTGAGAGCCAAGCAAGCTCAAGGTTCTGAAAACTCTCTCTCTGCAGGGAGTATGTCACAACAGCATCCACCTAGGAGTGCCTCTGCTTATTTGCAGCTCATCCTCAAAGTTTCACACTAACAGGAAACAGATTTCATGGAGCTGTGAGGAGTAGCAGCTCTGTGACCTCTCCTTTCAGTCTCCAAGGATTCAAGACACGTCTGCCACATTGTCTGCAGAACAGTACGAGTCTCTTCTCACGTTGTCGACACATTTCAAGGATGATCAACTGCAAAGTTCTGTTCCAAAGAGGATTTGCTTTAGTTTAGATAATTTTCTCCTACACAAATAAATACAGGGTAAAACTATTATGTCACGGCTCCTTTTAACAGGAAGCACAAAAGCTAAACAAAACTGAATTCCTCGTTTTGAGCTACCATTTCTCTGTCTTTATCAATGGCTGGATACCTCCAAAATCACTGGGGTGACCACATTTCAGTGGAAGGAAAATCTCAGACACGCTCACATTCTCTCTCCAGTGTGTGTGGATCCGACAGGCTGGAGCCCCATTATGGAAACAACATGCCACAAATCAGGAATCAGCTGTCAGCAGTGCAGTGCATCACCTACATTGAGGGATTTCCAAGATGTAAAAAGAATGTAACTACTTGAATCAAAAAGACAAGTAACATAAAAAACCGTAACACAATGCAAAGAACAGCGCAGACACTTAAAAAACTCACTTTAAATTGCCAATGTAAATCCCAAGGTCAGGTAGCAGCTTCCACAGACTTTGAACAACGCAAGAGAAACCCATTGCCATCACAGTTCCATGCATTTGACCCAGTTAAATAGAACAAAAGTGCCAAGAACTGGATGAACTCAGAGCCTCCACCCTCCAAACACCCCCTTTTGGTGTTAGGTTTGCGTTCAGGGCAGTCTGGAAGTGTCTCACCACAGCAGCAGGTAACAGAGATTACCACGGGGTCCTGGCGCAGGTGTGGGACGTGTTCCTTATGGGACAGCTGGGGTTTGTCTCTGGGCCCCGGGCAAGGTCTGTCTCTTGGGCCAGGAGCAGCCCTAGGACGTGAGCTTCGAGTAGCTGGGGGGAGAAAACCTCCGTCTCAGGTACTTGAGGACGTAGAGGGGCAGGCAGCTCACCAGGGTGATGACAGTGACCTTCCACAGGAACGACAAGGTGGCAATGAAGTAAACATCTGCGTGGAGAGAGGAGCACGGAGTCACAAACCCGGGAGGACCTTCTGGGCAGGGGAGCAGAAAAGCAGCTCGGTCTACCACTGCTTCCCTCTGCCCACGGCACCCGGCTGCAACTAGATCATCTTTCAGCTCTCCTCCAACCCAGGCCATTCTATGATTTTCCACCTCTTAAAACTGCTCCACCTCCAAGTTCGAAGCTCATATGATACCTGGCTGCTCACTGCTCCGCCCTTCTCTTCCCCAGAAGATGCAGAGATGTGCTGAGCAGTGGGGTGTAAGGAATGTGGCTCTCGCAGGTAACTGCCCTCCCAAACCCCACCTGAAGCAGGGATATCCTTCTGGCACTGCGTGTCCTCCCAGCCTGGGAGCTGCCTCTGCTGCTTGGCTGAGCCCAGCAAACACAGCTCTTGACTCAAAACACCTCAGAATCTTTACAAAAACAGTTAAAGCATCGTTCCAAATGGAACTGGTATAACCACATGCAAGAGATCCAGCCGGGGGGAAGTTATCCCTGCTGTCTTCAGTTAGGAAAGAGCTTTATGGAAGAAGCAGTGACATCTTGTGGTTCCTGAACGAACACTGAACAAGCCCATGGGTCTGAAATTTGCAACTCAACAGCTACTGGGGGAATCTGGAACTCCTCACCCTTTTCCCTCTAGCCAGGGAACAGGATTAGTTCTGCTTCAGGCAACTAAAACACCACACCAACCAAACCCGTAAGAGAACGGTCCCAATGAACAGATAAAATAAGGTAAGTTTTAGGAGGCAGCTCCTTCACACAGTTTAAAAGACCATATCTTCCAATCTGACAGCAGAGACTTCAATCTTCCATCTCAAATTCCCATATGGAAATAAAGGTCACTGCTACATGAGACAGCTGACACGTGCTGGAGCTCAGAGAATGGATAACATTCACTGGGTAGCACACTCTGATGACCACCTTTACCTTCTCTAGCATTTTGCTGTGGGAAGAAACCATAAAATATCTTCCAAGTGCTTTCAAATCACACAGAGCTTACTGTGGTACCACTGTGCCCACTGTTGGCTCTACCAAGAGCCTTTTGCTCGATTCAGCCCTGTGACCATCCAGGCCCTGAACTGACTGCAGGAGAGCATCAAACCTCACCAATAAACTCGTGCAAGAAGACCAGGGAAGCGATGTAGCAGGAGAGGCTGAGCAGCTCAGCCACGATCATGAGCCAGTGCCACGTCTGGATTGTCAGTGCCACCATCAGCAGCTCGGTGAGAATCAGGGACGTGAAGGAAATGGCAACAATGTGCACAAATTCCGATTCAAAGAGGAGGAGTGCTCCATACATGATGATGCTACCTGCAAGGGAATGGAACTATTTCACTCAAACTCCACCTCTAAAACCCACAGTTAGGTCTTGGAAAGGCTGAAACAATCCTATCTTGAGGCTGTTTTTCATGAAACCTGATGAATGTAACGACAACGAATCAGTTACTATTTAGGAGACAGAACTGATGAGAAGACAGGGAAAAGTTACAGCAGAGGTACCCAAAGTTTTCTAACAGTCTATCATATTCATAGACACATGGAGATAGGAAATTAATACATGCTGTTTTGGCAACTGGAGATCTCTAACATCATGAAACTCTATCCTCCCACAAAAGCCCTTGGTCACTACTCAGAAGCTAAAAGACATCAAATTCTTCTATATCCTACCGCATTGCCTTGGTGCCAAGAGGCAGGGAAGTGTTGAAAAGCTCAGTGGATACAAGTGAGCCTCAATTTGCACTGCCTGGGCTGAGACCTCTCCACCTCCCCCGAAGAGAATCCCATTAAAGCTCTGCTAATGAGGCATTGTTTGTGCTCCTCTCCTGGCTGGCCCGGGCTCGCTCCAGGCCACCTGCACAAATAACTCCTGCGAGCAGCATGAGTAATCCACACCAGCATCCATCACTCAGGCGCCTCCGGAAGGGAAAACCTGCGAGGAACCCAGCTCGAGCCACAAAGTTCAAACCCAGCTGTGAACTTTCCAAACTCTCGGGCTGCTCAAGTTTGGGTCGGGCTCATCTCTGCTAGCAACTGGCCCCGTTGTTTGGCTGCTGTTTGCTGGTTATTGAGCACAGCACTGGTGAAGTCACTTTAACCAAACCCTGTAACCAGAGAGTGCTCTCAGCTCAGGGAGGAATCTCTCCCCCCGTGCATCACCCTCTGGCTGCAGCCTTCCACCACTTGGGAGTGTTCTCTCAATGCCTTGGCCTTGCCATGGTGTTCACTCAGCATCCCAAGCCCTTGATCCCTGTTGCAGGACTCCTGTGACAGATTGCAGGAAATAAAGCTAACAGAGATTTTAGACTCACTCCCTGCTGAGGATGGCAACATCAATGACATCCATAAGGATTACCTGCTTATTTTGACCCCTTATTATGACTCTTGGTGATAAAGAGTTTTGGAAAACAAGGATTTTTGCCACTTCAGCTTTTAGCTACACATTATTGGCCTGTTTTCTACAATTTCTCCAATTAATTCCCTGATTAATACTTATAGAGAGCATTTGAGTTTGAGGGTACTTGATTAAAAAAGAAGACAAAATGAAAGAAAAGACTTCTTAGATAAATACCCAAATTACTACATTCACTGTTGAAAATGCATTGTAATTAAGGCATTTACTTAATTGCTTTAGCAGCCTAATTAGAGTGTATGAGACACGATCAAGAACGTGAGCTGGACTCTGACCCTGAGCTACAGATGCCTGTGAAGCAACCAGAACTATTGCTGCTTCCATTTTTGGATAAAATCCAGAAGGCTGCATTTTCCACGTTGACAAAAACCTGCAAAATCCACAGATTGGAGAACTTTTCCCAAAAGAAGGGGAGAGTCATGAGCTCTGCTTTACAGATGGGGTAACTCCAGCACTGCAGGGAACTTGCACAGAATTACAGTGGATGGTTCTGATGGGAAGAGGCACAATGGTTTGAATTCTACATCACAGGGTTGATCAATTACTGCCAACATTTGGGTTAATTTTTTCCTTTGGTAATGCTACAGACATTTTCTGAGACAAAAAAATATATATATATATTCATCACCACAAGGATACCTTGGGAAATTCATTTCGTGCCTTCCTTAATTTGTGCAATACCGAAACTTAAATAGTCACACACACTACAACATCTAAAGGCACAAGCAGGAGTTGATCTCTTACCTTGATAAATGCTTATCAAGACCCAGATTAAAAATGTTTTGTATGACAACGGTCGTCCCTGGGTGGAGGAAAAAAAGACAAATCTCCATTGGGGTTTTCTTTTATGAAAATTCACTTACTGACCAACTTAGAAATCACTAAGATAATTGGAAGATGATTTGGAAAAAAAAAAAATTAAAGAAAACAAACCCAGCAGCCCTGAGGCAGTGCCCCTTTATTCTCATTTTTCTGGGTGCACGAAGGGGCTCAGGGCTGCCCCAGCACAACCTGGCCCTCACTGCACACACAATTAATCCAGTGCAAAGATGCCTCAGGAGTTTAGTCACTGTACTGTGAAATACAAGATGTGTGTACACACACTGATGGGAACACATTAAATACTGCATTTCTAGACACACACAAATCACCCTCATATTGAAGGCAGATAGATTTTAAAAAACCATCCCCAGCCAACACAGCTATACCAGCACAAAACCCCCTATGTTTAGACCAGGCCTAAGGATGGTTGAAGAATTAGTGGTTTATGACATAAGAGACAACATCCAAGTGAAACCAGATGGAGACTTATTGAGGCTCTGGAAAAACAGGCTGTGCTTCTCAGAGTATCTGTTTAACAGGAATCCTTGAGGGAAAGGATCTGGGGAAGACTCAGTCCACCCTTTCCTCCAACTAAGAAAGATGTTCCCAGCCTGCATACCCCAGTTATTCAAAACATTTTCCAGGGAAGAAGAAAAAAAAAATTAAAAAGGAACCTAAGACAAGATTTACCTTCCTGATATTTGTATGGAAAACATAAAATAAAGTTTTCTTTGTTTAAGGGGAAGTACCTGACTTAGATGCTAAAGCTACAAAAATGGCACAGCAAGCAAACCTTTAGATCATGCTCCGGTCAAATTTCTATTGAAGAAACTCTGGGATAACCCCCTGCCTCCATCAAATGAGCATATCCCTTCCCCTCTTCCCTTTTCTGGCTTCAGGACAGTGCCAAATCCCCAACAATTTCTCTTTCCCCTTTATTATGGAACAAATTGGTAATATTAAATCCCTAGAATTTCCCACAGAATGGAACTTCTACTTGCCCAGCCGTTTTTAATAAATTGCATTTCATGTAGCATTCAATAAACAACTGCCAGGAATTCTGGTTCTATCTGTTGATTCAAATTTGACTTTAACAGAGTTTTGCCTGGAAATGCCTGATAAAGTTCCAGGTCTCCTGGCAATGGATTTGACTTTACACCTTTACAGCTTCAAATCAAGATGAGGACCTTGCCTTAAAGCAAAACACACAAACAAAGGGCCTCCCACACCTTAAGAAGATCTTTGTAGAGCT
The DNA here is from genome assembly GCA_013390105.1 of Tichodroma muraria. Classification (NCBI taxonomy): domain Eukaryota; kingdom Metazoa; phylum Chordata; class Aves; order Passeriformes; family Sittidae; genus Tichodroma; species Tichodroma muraria. Next base: position 6,342 of record WAAG01022903.1, read on the forward strand.
CTGGGTACAACATTGCAACTTCAGATTTCACATCCTTGTCCAGGACAAGAGAAAACACGGGAAACATGGTGTAAATTGTGGAGTACCTGGGAAGGAGGCAGGAGACCAGTAAATTATCTCAGGTGGAGATGAGCAAACAAATGCCAGGCTCCAGAAAGGAAATACAATATTCTTTAAGCGCCCAATAACGTACACATTATAAAAACTAGCAAATGGAGCACACCAGAATTTTGCAGGTAGGGAAAAAACCATCAGGATTGGCTTTCTGAGTGACTTTTGATCAGGAACACTCATACACAACTGAGTGGTTCAAATACTGCAGTGGGTTCTTAATGGTGCCGAGGACTGACCTGTGCTCATCCCAAAGTCTGCTCTGCAGCTCAGGTTTGATTCTGTTTGCATCAGAAGGCAATGGAGATGAATTTGCTGGGTTTTTAAACTATGTAGTCGAAAGTATAGAAAGTCCAACTGGGTTTACAGCTGCAATGCCCTGTTTTAGACAGTTTTTGGACAGGAACTAAGATGTCCCACTTTCTGGCACTGCCTCTCACTGCTGTGCAGGCACCAGCCCAGAACAATTGTCCCTCTGCTTTTTACTGGGATCAAAGGAACATTCCTGGAGGATGGGCTGCTTCACAAACATGACAGGCCATCCTGCTGGAAAGGTTTCTGGAAGTGTCTGCACTGGAAGGGGACAAGGCTCACACCCAGCTCCTGAGGCAGTGCAGTGAGCAGAGTGGAGATGTGCATGGCTTGCACACTAATCAGCCCAGAAGTGTTCATTGTGCAGAGGTTTTCCTCGTTACCAGTAAAAAGTGAGCTCTTACCCAATGATGAGGAAGCCTTGGTAGAGAGGAACCGAAGCAAAGTAAAATACTGATGAGAAAACAGCCTAGAAAAGAAATGAGCTTTTTAGGCACAGAGATATTGTAGTAAAAGTAACAGCTTAAAAACACACTCTGTTCAAACCAGAACATTCTTGCACTGGGGTCTCTCAATTCCTGAAATGAAGACAGAATAATGGAGTATCAACCCTTTTCAGTCCTTTGGAGCAGTTGCTGGTATTTGTCCAATTCCAGGAGTTTTCTCATGTGTTGTCATATCAAAGTAACAACCTCAAGTCCTAACCCATGAAAATTTTCAGGAGAAGAAACAGCAGAATTCCAAATGAGAGACAGGACCTTTCCTTTATGATTTGGCTTCCCACCTCTCTCTGGAAGCCCCCTCCTGGCAGCCCATTTACCTGCATGGTGCTGATGCAGAGGCTCCTGTGGATCACAAACTGGCTGAGGGCTGCAGACCTCTTGTAGCTGTTCCTTCCATGGACCATGAGCAAACGGCCCAGGTGCTTGAACTGAGTGATGGAGAAGTCAGCTGCCAGTGATGCCTGCTTCCCTTCCTGGGAACGAGAGCAAGGAGAAGCACAGTGAGATCATTTCAGCACTGGAAACAAAGAATATCATGTTACTATTGAGTTATCACTGACAGAATCTCCAGGAATATTTGCAGTATGTTAGTTGAGGGAGAGCATTGACTCAGTAATTCTCCTTCCAGTGTAGGTTTTAAGCAAAGAGCAAAAATATGAGGAGAATTCCCATTTGAACCTTGGCCTCCAACTCTAAGCAACCTCTGGATTCTGGTTCACAACACGTTAACGTGACACTCCTATCAAGTCAGTGCTGAACACCAATTCTCAGTCTCAAAAGCTCACACAATTTTGGCTCACTGCAAGCAGAGTCTGTATGCTGCTGCCAATCCAGTCCTGCAGCTCCACACAGCTCCAGGTGCAGGAATCAGAGTTCTAACCCAGATTTTGTTTTGCAAACTGATATGAACAGTTTTCAACTGTGCATGAAGGGTGTATCTTATCAATGTAACTATAACTCCAACACCTAGAGCATCAAAAACCCCCAAAACTAATCATGAGGGTACAAATTCAGGGATTCTGCCAGGAACCAAATAATGAATTTGAACTCCCTTAAACAGTAGTGTCCTTTATAGCCAAGTTATTTCTCATGATAGGGCTACTGGTCTGATGATGACTCTTGGGGGAGCTTGTTCCCGCTCTTGCACAAGCATCTGAGGAGTCATTTAAGAGTTGCTTGAAAACTGGCCACAGAAATTCTCATTAAACATGAGGTAATCTCACCTTTCCTTCAACTCCAACACCACAGTCAGCCTCCTGAATCATGCTAACGTCATTCCCTCCATCACCTGCAGGGCAGAGCACAAACAAAACCGGGAGTTAAGCAACAGGGGCAACCTGCAACCCCATCAAAGTCATCTGTACCACACTGGAATATTATAAGAAACACTTAACCCAACCAAGATTTTAAACAGAAATCAAGAATTTAAGTCCTCAAGTTTTGTTTTACTAGACCCCCAGGTCAGTGATCTATGTATTGCACTCGTAGGTGGTACCATTATATCCACAACGCTGAAACAGAGCTCACAGGTTAACAGCGGCACTTCACCCAATCAGGTTCAAGCTCTGCTTTGCAGAGATGCCACCCGAAAGGGTGATGAGGAGCTTGGCACTAAATTCCCACGTGCAAAACTTCAATCACCTTCTCTAGGGCCCCCCAAATCCCCCGCCCNCACACAGCACACACCCGGGTCACACCTCGGTGGGCACGAGGCCTTCTCCATCCAGCCCTACTCATGCCTGGGGAGGTTCCCTGGGGCAGAGGCTGGACAGGGTTAATAAAGCAGGGATTTATTTAAATGCACCTTGGGCAGTGCAAGAGCCCAGCCAGGCCTACAGCCAGGACGGGCCCCGGGTCACAGTTCCACACTTTGACCAGCTCTGGCCCGTTTCCATGCTGGGCTTAATGTGCAATTCCAGCTGCAGGTGATGCAGTCCCACCCTCCCAGGTTCTCTCCTCAGCTCTCTGCTGGTTGCACTTTCTGGGCCCGAGGCTGCAGCGGTGCCCTGGGCTCTGGGCTGGGACAGGATTGTTCTGTGTGCCTGAGCTGGGAGGAGAACTGGCTGACACTGCCCATGGAGCTCAGGGTCACACACCAGGGCAGCACAGAACCCGGGAATGTGAAAGAGAAAACTTGAGGCATCACTACCTCCAGCGAGTCCCCCGAGATGACCAGGGCACAGTCGTGCTTGCGGCGGAAGGCGTTCAGCTCCAGGTGGGCTTCTCCTCGGTTTGTCACCTGGGGGAGGATGGAACTGAGCAAGGTGTGCTTCACTGGGGTGAGGAAACAGCACAGAATCCCAGAGGGAACAAAAGTGACGCAGCCAGGACGGACAGCACACTGAGTCAGGGCACCCAGTCACAGAAACAAAAACTCAGGGTAGAAAACTGGGTCAAAAGAATAAAAACACCCTGCTGGAAACAGTTGAGATCTCACACCCCTCCTGTCCTAGAGTCTGGGCCCCTTGAGAGAGGGTCTGTGGGTGTTACTCACTAGTCTGAATATATGGATGTCCTGTGTCCGTGTCACCAGATGAGCGTTCTTGGCTGTACACGTGGCTGTCTCCAGCTTATCCCCTGTCAGCATCCACACCTAAAATCCAAACATTTCATGTGTTAAATAAAGCTTAACATCCACGTCTGCAGGACCTCTGCAAGCACCACCTGCCCCTTCAGGCTTATAAAAGGACTGTTAAAATACACATACAAATTATTCTTCTAAAAAAACCCTATTTTAAAACACGCAAGAAAATTCTCACATGAGAAAAGAAAGCAAAGCTTTTAAAGAGGCTGAGACACAAAGGAAGTTACAAACTCTGTGTAACATTTTTCCCACCTGCAATATTTCAAGATTCCGCTGATAAACCCACAAAACGCAAGCTAAAAAAATGTGTATTTGTGTGTTAATGTGTCCCTCCCCAGCCATTTCTCAACTGGGCCCTGCTGCAGAAAGATCCCTCCTGGCCCAGCCTGAAATGTGGATGATGCAACTGGGGTTAGCTCAGTGCTGATGTGTACGTCTGGAACACACTAACTTGGTTGAGGTTTTTTTCTAGGTTTTTTTTTTAAATTTACACTGCTCCTTTTATTTTGTGCTGGTGAGGGGAGGGAGTTAGAAAGCAATGTCAGCAGCAATGGCTGGGAATTCCTTCTCCAGTATAAATATATCACAGTGAGTTTGGTTTTTTCCACTGGTGTTTTTATTCTTTCAAGACACTGCCCAAGAATATTTAATGAAAAATACAAAAACCTTAAGAAAATCCCAAAACATCAACAAAACCCCCCACAAACACTCACTGATTCGTTTAATAATCTGAGGTTGGAAAGAGATTTGATCTTGCCAAGATGGTCCCTGTCAAGACCCCCTTCACTCTGGATTTGCTCCTCACATGCAGTGCCCTGATGAACATTGCAGAGCAAGGAGCGCTCAGCACATCCCACAGCTCCACACCAGCTCCAGCCAAGGTGAGGAGAAGGGGAAGAAGGAAAACCCTTTGGAGTACAGGGCCAGGACTACAGCATCACTGAGGAACTCTGACTGCCCCGGTCTCGCTTCTCTGCTGTTTACAGGGATGGCCCCAAACAAAAAGCACTTCTGGAAGCTCATCCCAAGCACTGAATTCCCCTTCCCACCTCAGCCCCAAACACACAGCCCTGCTTTGCATTCACAGTGTGGCTTCAGATTTTTGCTCACTTTGCAACTTAAAGCAGAGAAACCACAACCAGGATCTTTCACCTACTCCTCTTACCCAAACCTGAATGTTTAATCCATTTTTTTTCCCTTTTGCAAGGCTGTCAAAGTTTTCGGAGAGAGAACCTACGCAGGCACCACAGCAGCTCCCTCACTGCTGAGCACAGCTCAGGCTGTAGGTGTGGACTCACAGATGCTGGAGCCCAGAAAGCTGGGGGAAAAAACATCCAGTCCCTGATTCTCTTGGCTCAGACTCCCCTCTAGTGGCTACTGACAATGTGGATATCCACAGCTCCAAGCCCAGCACGGGGGTTCACACACCACAAACCAAACACAGCCACACCTGCCTCGTTTCATGCAACTCCCTGAAAGAAGAATTGCCCAAAAGTCTCCTGTTGGACCCCCCCCGTGCCCACACGATTCCTTTCTCTGCAGGAGCAGCCAGAGCATGTAAGGGGATGAAAGGCACAAGAGGTGACACACTCACGTGTTAACATTTACTACTTGCAGCATGCTCTGTTCCCAAAGGGATGTTTAAAACCTGCACAGGGCCCCTCAACTTTTAAGTGACTGCCCGTGGGACAGTGCCACGCACTCCAGAGGGTCTCAGTGCCCCTGCTGGAGCAACCCTGGGTTCGGCAGACCTTAATGCCAGCGTTCCTCAGCGTCTCCAGCGTGGGCCTGACGTCCGTCTGCAGCTGATCCTCCACCCCAGTGAGACACAGCAGCTCCATCTCCATCTCCAGGCTCTCGATGACCGTGGCCACCTTGAGGGAGCGGTCGTGCACGCTCAGCTTGGCCTGGACGTAGCGTGCCTGGGGACACACAGCACGGTCAGCCTGGCCCTGGGGACTCCAGGCTGCCCAGCTCCAGGGGGAAGCAGGCAGCCTCCCTCCGTGGCCTTCCACCTGCACGGCCTGGAACCTCATCCTCTTTCTTTAAGGTGCCTTCCAAGCCAGGCAATTCTGATTCCATGATTCAGAGGTGGAACCTGTAAGGGCTGGTGAACTCAAGGTGCCTGGTACAGAGTAAGGTGGAAGACGCTTCAGGAAGCTGTTGCTGTTTTGTCCCGGGCAGCTCCAGGTGGGCACACAGGGCACACAAAGGCATGGCAGCTGCTGGAGTGGCACCTGCAAGCAGCTCCCTCCCACCACAGGCAACGCTTCGAGAAACAATGGCACCTGAGAATCCGAAGCAGCTCCACCACCACATCCCTGCGTTAACTGAACAGCTCCCCTTCCCGTTCTACCTGCCTGGATAAGCCAGGCAGTGCCCTGGGCAGAGACCCAAACCCCGCACGTGTAGCCCATGTTTGCAGGGAGCTGCCTGGGGTGTATTCTGGCTGTTTGCAGTTTCCCTGGGTGTCAGAATGCAACAATGGAAATTAAAAGCCAACACGTTTCCCAAACTTGTCTATCAAATGAGAATTTGCAGAATTTATAACCACAAGAGACTACAAGGCAGGATTCAGGAACTGCTTGGGAGGGTCTTGGCTGGGATGAACACTTCATACCTATCACTTGAAAAGCAACTTTGATTAAAAGAATATCAAGACATTTTAGAACAATTCCAGCAGAGAACTGGGAGGTGAAAGGCAGCATTATCACAAGAGCTTCGTGAGGATCACTTCGGTGATTGTTTAAAAACAAAGGAAAAAAAACAAATAAAAACTTACTTCAAAGTCTTGATATTGCTCTTCTGTCAGAGACTTCTTGGCCACAACGAGAACCCTCAGGCCTTCCCGAGCCATGTTACCACACTGCAAAGAAGGATCACATTGTAAAACCATGAACTGCAGCTCCACTGTAATGATTTACGCACAGCAGTGTGGAGATGGCAGTGTAAGATAGCAGGTTAAGAAAATAACCATCCCATTTGAGCAACCCCTGTGAGTCTACAATATCTGATAAAGTGCATGATAAACTCGAGAGGAAAGAGGGGATCTGCAGTGGTTTGTGACCTAGCCCAGGGATCAGGAAGAAAAGTGTCCTCTCTGCTATACCAGGGTGGCAAATGCAATCCCACTGATTCAATTTTCCCTGTCTCTAAGTAAAAGGGCACAAGCCTGTGATTTGTAGACTTCACATCTTTGGCAACCAACTCTTGAAAATAAGACCAAGTTAATATTATTTCTCTGAACACCACATAATCAGTAACTGAAGATACTGCTGAGGATGCCCCATTCCTGAAAGTGTCCAAGGCCAGACTGGACGGGGCTTGGAGCACCCTGGGACAGTGGAAGGTGTCCCTGCCCATGGCAGGGGGTGCAATGGGATGGGATTTAAGGTCCCTCCCAACCCAAACCATTCTGGGATTCCATGAACTCTGTGCCACCATTACTGCTAACCTGACAAACACACCCCAGCACAAAGCTGCCAAATGCATTTTTGAAATCAGACCCTTCAGGCTAAAACAGATCCAAACACAGAATCAAGCCCGGGACAAACCTGGTGAGCGCCACCCAGTTTTGGGCAAAACCCATTTTATTTACAGGACTTATTCCGCATTAAATCCGCTGAGCTCGCCACTGACGCCCTCGTCCCTGTGGGTGCATCTGGCTGAGGACTAATCCAAGGAACTGCCAGGACCAGAGGCCCCGTGGCCTGCAGGTGCTTCAGCAGTGAGGAGTCGCTGCTGCAGCGCCCGGCTCTGGCGGCGGGAGCAGCCCTGGCGTACCTCCTCCTCCAGCCAGTCGTTGTACTGCACGATGCCGGCCATCACCACGTCGGCCCCCTTCATGTAGAACGTGATCTCTCCTGTGGACTCATCCTGCAGAGACAACACAGCAGCCTCAGCTGGGACAGCCCCAGCAGGTGGGGGGGCCTCGGCAAAGCGAGGGGTGACCTCTCAGCACAGCAGGCGCGCGGTCGGCTGCTCTGGGGCAGGTGAAGGGCCACCGGCCCAGCTCCTGCTCCGGGCCAGGAGGAGACGCCTACTCGAGAGCAACTCGGTTCCTCGAAGCAGGAGTTAATGCTTTAGACAAGGAGGATCAGCTTTTATCTCCTCACAGACAGACCCCTCCGGGCCCTGACTGCCGGTGCCTCCAGAATAACCTGGAGCCCTCACCTTGAAACTCGATTCCCTGCTTACCTGAAACAGTGAAACAGATGCACAAAGCTCAGCAGAGCAAAAATCACTCTGATTTACCTGCTCTGTTACACCATATGGAATAAGCATAGTTAAAGCTCATGCTTTGCCACAGAAAGCTTAGATTGCTGCCTGCCTTATCTGATACAAGGAGTTTATAGGCTGCAAGCAAAGCGTATTTACATTACCACAAATTAAAAAGTCCCTTCTAAGCAGGAAGATACATAAGGAGGCCACAGCTCTGAGCATTACAAGCTAATGGAAACCCTGGCAATTTCCTCAAAGGAGGCAAAACAATGAGTAAGGAACAAACTGCTGTGTAAAGCGAGACAGGCATCAGGGATAGGAGGAAAATAATCTTAAAATGCAAAACCAAGAAGCCCAGGAAGGTTTGAAATAAATAGCTGTGAACGAAAGGGCCAAAGTACTTCAGGAATAAGAGAAATTCAAAGTTCAGAAAGAAATTCAAGAAAGAAAAGCAAAGTGGACACTTCTTCATTCTCTCACCTAATATCTGGATTCCACCGTTACAGAAATTAGTGGTGGAGGTTCTCACACATTATTAGGTTAAAAACCCAGGTCCTGTGGCACTGGCAAAACAGAGTTTAAATCCATAACAAAAAAAACAAAAAAAAAAATTGGCAAAATGTAGCACCTGATGTGGACACTAAAACTGCAAAGAAAAGAAGCGTCTTTGCTGAAGAAATTAAGAAGTAGCCAAGGATAATGAGGCTCCTCTGCTGAATATTTTTGCCAAGCTCACAGAGATATTCACAAGGAAGATGCTCATAATTAAGCCCAAGTGTGGTTTTCAACATCCTGGAACATCCAGCCCTCACACAGTGATACACATCCCGCACCCCCGGAGGAAAACGGGTGTCACTCTTCCAAAACAACCAGAATCTGCTTAAATAAAACACACCACTTCTGGCAGTAGCCAAAGGTAAAGGTTTATCTGTGAAATTATTTGATTAAAGAGTGTTTAACAACATCTCTGTAGGAAACTGAATAAAGACTGCACTTCCCGTGCTGCAGAGCTGGCTTAAGAGAGTTTAGATTTTTTGTCCAATATAAATACTGTATCAGCTATCTCCTTGCATTAGTCATTTCCTCTGCCCGAGTTCAGGAGGAGGTTAGTGCGTTCTCAGATCATGGCAAGATCACTCTATAAATCTGCACACAGATTTGCCAGTTACATTGTTTTGGGGAAGCATCTTTTTCCACCATGGTCTGCTTCTGGCCATGGTTCAAAGGCTCCTTTCAATTCCAGATATGACAATAGCACTATCTCTGCTCTACAACAAAGATCATTCCACATGGGTGAGTGGAAAAAACACAAAGAAAACGAAGAATGGAAAATATTGTGGTCAAACAAACAGGCCTTCTTCAAAGAGGAAGATAAGTCAGTGCACACTATGGTGAGGAGGCTGCTTGGGTAGAACAGGATTTCTTAGAACTGAAATAATCAGGTACAGAAACGACAGTTGAGTGCAAGCAAACACTCAGATATTGCAAAAATATCCCAAACCAGGCAACATCTGCAACTTGTTTTCACTATTAACTATTGCTTTATTTACTAGCAGTTGTGTTGAAGGAGATCTTTTCCTAGGGGCAGAGCAGACAGGACGTGCAGGGAGATGGTGCCTGCAGGGACAGCACTGCTGGGCTGGACACAGGAATCTGCTCAGACTCTGTCCCCAGGCTGTGCAGGAAGCCCAGTTCTCACAGGGGCTCTCAACAGCCTGAAAAATTGCAGTTTATAAGGACAGGCAATACCTGTGAAGTGAGCAGAAATGTTTCCCTTTGGGTTCTGCTCACTGCAGTGCTGAGTGCAGCTCCATCTCCTTCCCTGGGTGTATTTTCTTCTGGATGCTTCATGCTGCTCTTTTTCCCCCTGCTTCTGTTTTTTCAACAAGCAGCACAGTTTAGGAGATGCACTGAAAAGGTGAACACCCTTCAAGCTGTGGGTCAAACCAAATGGAGTGCCTACACATATACACATATATGTTTAATTAAAGCAAATTTTACTTGATGACTACCTAATTATGTATATTTTTTAGATATAAATTAAAACCCTGCATGATGATATTATTTTGGAGTATACAGAAACATGGCAAAGCAACACCCAGGCAGTCAACATCTGCCACTCAACCCTAAATCTGCACAGGGCACACAGGGAGCCGATTTTAGGGGCTTAGAGCAGCTGAATGGCTACAAAATAAAGAGAATTCACAGGGAGGGACCAGTGCTTCTTTAAAGGCATTCACATTCAGGATCTAGGCCTGATGTTGCTCCCACTGACCACAAGTGGGAGTTTTGCTGGCTTTGAGCAAAATATGAACGGCAAAATCTAAACAGAGGAATACAAACTAGAAACCTTTTTCTTCTTAGTGGGGGAGGAGATAAATAATAGGTAATTTAAAATGAATAAACTTCAAATCAAAGAAGGGAAAGAAAAAGGAGCACTCTTACACTCATGATAAGAAAATTTCAGGGCATTCACTTCTCTTGAGCATAAAAACACAATTTAATGAAACGGCTTAAAATGGCAAAACCACCCTGGCTTTGACGGTTTGTCCACCTCTAACTCCTTTGATAAAATAGCATTTCATCAAAAGCTTGCACTTGCAATAAAAGCAAGGGGGAGGGAGGTTCTTTAGTCCTTCCTCTTCTATTGATAACATTTTTATTCTAGGTCGTGAAAAGATTTCCCAGAGCCTCCACATAATTTTCATGAGAGAAGGAATTAATTTGAAGGACTGTCACTTGCTGTACTGAACTGGATACCCACTGCACTTTCTGCAGGCATCCCCTGCAGCACAAGGTACTTGTGGGGACACTCAGTGTACGTTCAGTGCATTCCATGGATCTCTGAATTCCCAGATTTAACACAGTGGTTACCTGGTACCAGCCCCGCCCCTTCAGCTCCCTGCCCTTGGCTTCCTCTGCTCATATCCCAAAGTGTTCCAAGAGTCTCACCCCGGGTGCTGCCCGGGAGGGAGTGGACTGCCCCGAGTCCTGACTGCTGCGTCTGGGTGGCCCGAGCAGGGAGGCCAGCCCAGGTGAGCGCTGGTGCCTCCAGGCTGGCCCAGGTGTGGCTGTGCCCACCCTGCCCCTTACCCGCACGATGATGCCCATGCGCTTGCTCTCGTAGGTGAAGGGGAAGATCTGCAGGATGGTGAAGTTGAGGATGTGCCCCCCTGGGCTCCTCAGCTGCACTGAGGACTGGTCTCTGCCCACCAGAGTCAAACCCACGCTCTCTGTCCACTGCACCAGGGCCACCTGAGAGGAGAAGGGCATGGTGAGGGCTCCTGCCACGCCTCCCGAGGGGAGGGATAGCAGCTGGCTGCAGAGAATTCATCAGTCATTAATTCATCAGTCATTAACGGTGCTATCAAACAGATCCACTGATAAACACAGGTTCCTCCAGAGCTCCTCCCAGAAGCCTTTTCCCGATTCAGACCCTCCCTGCCAGTATTTGCAGTTTGGGCAGCCCAGCTCACGTGTGATGCAGCTGTGGCACCGCCCATGTGCCGCCTCCCTGCCTTCCACTGCCACGTTCCACTGGACACCAGGAGCTTCCCCATGGAAAGGGTGGTCAGGCCTTGGCAGGGGCTGCCCAGGGAGGGTTGGAGTGCCCATCCCTGGAGGTGTCCCAGGAATTCCTGGATGTGGCACTCAGAGCTCTGGGCTGGGGACAAGCTGGGCACCGGGCTCAGCTGGGACTCAATGGGCTGGGAGGGCTTTTCCAATCTAAATGATTCCATGATTTCGTTCCAAAGGACAAACCCGCAGCAAGGGGCAGGCAGTGGAATCCTCCGCCCAGCCCTAGGGTGCTCAAACCTCTGTGGGCACATCAGGGAAACCCCTTTGCAAACACTTGTTTTTGGAAGGAGCGGTGTCCCAGCTTGCTGTCTATGAAATTAAGAATTCAAAACTATGCATTCACCCTGGATTTACAATTTCAAAGCCAGAAACGCTAATGCAGCACACTAAAAATTCCTATTAAAAAACCCCAAACAAAACTAGCTGTGTTATTCGCTGTGTGTTCAGTAGTAACAGCTCATCAACAGACTTCAACAATTCTGCAGTGATCAGCAAGACAGCTGAAGGCAGGCTCAGACACTTCTTAGCAGAGAACCCCTCCCCCTAAACATTAAAATACAAAAAAAAAAAAAAAGAAATAAAATAAAATACCCCAAACAAAACCCAAAACAACCCCCAGATTGTCCAAGGTTTAACTGAACTGAGGCGGGCATCATTTTGACTGCAGCCTCTTCTATTTCAGGACCTACAAACCTGAGTTCTCTACAAGCTTTCACTCAATTGCTACCAGAGCCACGCCAGAAGACCAAAGCCTTTATTTTGCTTCCCTGAGAATGCCCCAGAGTGCCCAGCTCAGCTGACACATCCATCTCAGCCTGAGCTTGCTGAGATTTAACTCCAGAAGCTGTCTGGGCAGTAACAGATGGAGCAGCAGCTGACACGAACCCATCCATCACTGGCCCCCAGAAAGGATCAAGGGATACTTTCCCTAAACAGACATGAAATACTGGAAATGTTTTACAGTGACATTTTCAAAGGTACAAGAGTGCTGGGCACATGGCTGCTGTCCACTTGAAGGTTAATTATCCCTTCTGCCTTTCAGGTTCTGCCTGTACTGCCTCAAGCAACCACAAATACCTCAGTTAAAAATGAAATTGATTTTGGAAAATCACATACAAGAGATACAAATAAAATTAGAACCTGTAAACACTTGCAACTGAGTTGAGATTTTATTAATGAATTGATACAATTGGGACTAACTGAAAAAGTTTTGTGAACTAAGCTCCTTTTCATCCAAAAGCTTAAAAGAGAACCTAAACCAAACTTTTCCCTTCATAAAGTAGTCTTAAATTGTCAGATTAAAAAAAAAAAGTAATTGAGTTAGCTTTGCCTTGAAAGACCTTCAAGACAATTTGAACCAATATTTGGCTTAATATTAACAAGTTTGTGCAGGCTTACTCACAAAGATTACGACAAATCAAAGGCTCTTTCAAGCTTATCTTCCTCAAAAGTTTCTTCAAGCCATCCTCAGTGCATTAAAGTGTGCAGTTAGATAATCCTCCTAGCAGCCTCCCAGAGCAGAGATGGAGCTTGGCTCTCTAATACTCTGGTTAATAAATAATTATTGGGAATTATTCCCAGCATGCTGCCGCGTGGTGCTCAGCGTGCGCAGCCCTGGCTGCTCCTCTGCCTGGGCTGGTGAGCTCCAAATGCCTGGAGCTCAAACCTCTGCTCCCAGCTGGGCCTGGTAAAGATCTCCTTTGCACAGACAACTCCTCCCTCCTTCCCTGCCAGCCTCTCACTGCAACCCTGGAAAGCTCTGGAAAGCAAAGCCTTGTGCAGAGGGATGAGCAGCACATCAGAGGTGGAACCAGGGGACAGCACCACCCGTGGCACCAGAAGCACTGAGAGCTCTTCTGGCAGCGTCTGGGCACTGGGATGGGGTGGGATGGGATGGGATGGGGAGCACATCCCAGCTCCACGTCAGACAGAACAGGTTCGCTCTGCCCCCTGCAAACACAGAACTCAAGGCGCTCTCAGCCACGGCAGAAAGATGAGAAATATTCAAAATGCAAAAGTATATTTACAACTTAGAGAAAGGAGAATTAAAAGCAGGCTTGAAATCCCTCAAACACCTTCAAGGGAGCCCATGCTCGCTGATGAGGGAAATCAATGAAGTCCCTGCCAGCGTTTTGCAGCTCCAACCAAGCCAGGCCTGATAGAGATCTGAGCATTTCAAAGCACAGCAGCCCAGCACAGTATCCTCCAACTTTGCTCTCTCCAACAATTAAATTACCCAAGCCACCACTGAAGTGGATATCGACTAATAAATTTCATTCTAAAGAGACAAATTGATCCTTCTGTGCCATGAGCTGCTCTGCAGGGTCCCCTTTAGGTTGCCTAGGCAGGCAGACAGCAGGCAGAGACCAATTGATCCCGCACCCTTTCATGTCCTGGCAGCTGCCGCCGCTGTCAGGGTTAAAGACTGTTTGCCCAGGAATCCCAGGCACTCTTATCTCTGATCAGATTATATCTATTTCATTTCCCCTGTTAGTTACTGTATGGCTGCAACTGACAACTGGCTCGCAGAGCCCCAAGGCTGTAACTGATATCTGAATAAAGATACTTCAAGACTTCTAAATGGCAGCGTGCACAGGAAACAAATTTAGGAAATCCTGCTTTCTGTTACAGGAAATGAATCCTATGCCAACTGGTAGAAATTACCCTTGCTGTTAAAGTAAAGAGAATACAAGTTTTTGTACTCATTTCATAAACTGACCTTCCCTGCCATGGCAATATTTTATTGATATAGGATTTCAAAGGCTGGCTTTAACAGGAGTCCAAAGCCATTCCCCTACAGGGAATGTTATTTAACAGCATTACTCCCTTCTCAAGGACTCCACTTGTGTAGCTCCTGCATTTTGTACCATCTAGGATGACATACAGAGCATGGCTAAATAATATTTGTATATCTAAGACCCACAGACAAGATTTCCTCAGTGCAGCAAAGCATATCTGATTTCTGAACCTGCTGTAATTCTCTACTTAAGATATCACAAGAAAGGAAAAAAGAATTTAAACAATAATCTTGGAAGGATTAGTTATCATGCTATAGTAAAACAAATAAACAATATCCCCTGGGTACTTCAGACAAATTGCTGTGTAAATATTTTAAAGACAGAACAGTATAAAGAGTAAAAATAAAAGAAAAATCACTGACTTCACTATATACCACAGTATATATGTAAATAAACAGAAATCTTTGCAAAAATAGCCTGTAAATGCTTTAGGAGAAAAAAAAAAAAAAACTTAGATGCAGATCACAAAAATTACCATCTGGAAATCATTCAGGACTCATTTCAGTGCAAAGGCAGTTGCTTTCTGTATGCTGCCTTTTCAGGGGAGAACAACGCATCCTAGAGGAGAGGAGCAGGGAAGCAAACCCTGCCCCAGCCCAGCGTGGGACAGGACACCCACACCCTGCCCAGGCAGGAGGTGCTGCTGGCACTTCACTGCAGCCACAGCCAGGCAGGGGGCACAGCAGAAATGCAGCTTTTGGACAATGTACAGAAGAAAGTGAATATACAAATATATATGAAACGAATGCATTGCCTACTTTGGGAGAAAAACACTACAGGGAGTATTTTGAATGTATGTAAACGTGCAAACCAGCTCTGTGCCAGTCTTTCAATAGCACAACAGCCCCAAAATCCTCACTCAGCTGGGCTTCCAACGAGGGCACTGAATTCCATGCAAAGCATTTCTGTAACAATGAGGCAAACCAGCTTCTCTTCTGATGGCAAAGGTGGGAAGGTTATTATCAGAGGCAAAGCTGGCTTGTTTGAGGCAACACATGGAAGAACCCTTTGAATGTAAGTCAAAAGGGTGATTTGATCTCACACTTTTGGGAGCAGGGAGTGCAGTTAATTGTACCTGTGTGTAAATGCTGAATATGTGGCTCTGCACCTCGTCCATGGAGGTCAGTGGGATTCTCAGGGGAAGCCTCAAACTTTAGTCTCTCCAGCACAGAGCAAATGTAATTCAACAAATTAATAGAGAGCAAAATGCATTACTTTTGTTGCACTAGAAGGTGCATCCAAAGAAGCATAACCAATACATGAAATCACATTTTAGTCCTCCAGTCTTCGGCTGAAGACTGAAAGACAGAAGGAAACAACACTACAATTACATTTCCCAAATGTTGCAGGGGGGAAACATTTGAACTGTAAGTCCTGTATTGAACCTGACCTCTCAAATGCTCAGTAAGTCTCCAGTGAGTCTCTGGAGAGCTCTAAAGCTTCTCCCCACTGTGCCACCTGCACAGCCCTGGCTGCACTGGGTGCTGGCATAGAACTGGCTGGGCCCAGCTTTGCTCTCAAACAAACCTGTGCACCTCATTCCCTCTCCAGAATTAACCTGGGCACTGGCTCTGTCCACCTGCGCGTGGGATGTGCCATGGTTACAGTGATTTACAGCTTTTCACTGCTCTGGAAGGTCACACACCTCGCAGAGCTGAGCAGTGGGAGCTTTCCAACCCTCTTCCACAAGCTGTCCTCCCCTAGACAAGATAAGACCGCTCATAATTTACCAAACGTGGACAAAGGGATTCGTGGCGTTAAAATGAAAAATATACCCTGGACAAAAGGTGCAAAACCAGGCAAGATTCTGTGATTCAGAGGCTGACAGAACAGCCAGATACCAGTCTGGAGCTTCAGGCAGAGAGGCAGAACAGCTGAGAGGCCACTTACGGTCTATCCACAGCTTATCAGAGCAATAAACGCATTAAAATATCATCCCCTCCACCAAACCGGAGCGCTACCCCGAGCAACCGCGGGGGCTCGCGGCAGCCAGCGAGGCCACGCGGATCACTCGAGGGCCCCTGGCCTGACCTCGTCGGGGCTGGAGGCCTGGTACACCCTGCAGGAGTCCTCGTAGTGCCGCTCGGCCTCGGCCTGGTCGGTGACGCCGTTGGACTCGTAGACGGGGGTGACGTTGTGGCACAGCGCGATGGCCTTCACGGCCTCGTGCACGCGGCTGCTCATGGTGCGCCGCACCTTGGTGGCCAGCGACAGCCCCTTCACGGCCGGCGGCTCCTGCGGCTGCTGGGGGCGAGAGACAGCACGACAGCCCTTACCGTGGGGAAGATCACGACGGAGCTCGGCTCCTAACGGAGCGCGCAGGCCGGGCCCGCCGCCCCAGAAACCAGACACGCTCCCCCCACGCCCTCAGGGACACCCCAGGGCGACTCGGCTCCCGCAGCGCCCCCAGAGATTTACCAAATTTTGGGACAGCACACCAAGAAAAAGCCCCTCTGCTGCAAATCCTCACATCAGCCTCAAAAGACTCAGAGAAATTACTTTTTTCACTCCACAAAAGACCAGCGGTTTGGGAAATTTAGAGCCGCTCGGGTTTCATGCGCAAGAGAATATAATTGGTGAAAACACAAAACAGATGACAAGTATGGAGCTAGAAAATCTTAATTACATTCATTTATTTTTTAATACTATTTTTAGTATCAGAATGGGAGTCTTCAGATAATTGCACAATTACTAAATTATCCCAGTTGAAGAAGGGACACACAGTGATCCAGTTTCCTGCTCTGTTAACCTTTAGTGTCAAGAGGACAAAAGTTTCACTTCCAGGTCAAAGGGCCACAACATGGTAAAAATAAGAGCAAAGAATAAGAACTACAGTTCAAAATGAATCATTGCCAGCAAATGCTCCTCATTATAAGGAATCTCACTTGGTAATTATGAAAGTTTTATGAGACATATCCATTACCAGGGTAATTCTACACGTTGTTTTCCACACTAGTGATTAGGACCCATAAGATCTCCAAATTTAGTATCACTGCTCATCAGCACTGCTGCCAAAACTCAACAGCAAACCCCCAGCTGAAGTGCACACAGTCACTGCTCACACACTGGACTAGTCAGGCACCCAAATATTCCTGACAAGTATTGGACACTTTGGCAAATAATTAATCAATAGTCAAGTTTTCCCTAGAGATTCAGTATAAAATGAAGGCAAATAATGCTGAAGTCTGGGGGTTTGTGATTTGGGGGTTTATTTGTTTGGGGTTTTTTTAAATACAGTTCTGTCATTTAAGGGTCTCAACACCAAGAGAAGAACCAAATGCTAGGATGGAGAAAGAAAAGAGATAGCTGGATATGTAAATAAAGTGATTTTAGACTCAGACCTCAGCAGCAGGACACTGGCACACACACTTGCATGGGATGTGAAACGACCCACAGAACATGAAGAGCAATCACGACATTATTTATGCATTAAGCATCCAAGGACCTTCACACCTTCCCAAAAGCAGCTCATAAGCAGATCCCCACCACATTAATTCACCATCAGCCCAGTGATGTGGACAACTTCTGGGAGCAGGGAGTGCAGTTAATTGTACCTGTGTGTAAATGCTGAATATGTGGCTCTGCACCTCGTCCATGGAGTCCAGGCCGTAGGCCACCGTTCCCAGGTGGAGCCTCTTGAAAACCATCTCGTTCTGGGTGAGAGTGCCTGGGAAAAGAAGCACCACGGAGTGGGAACAACACCCCCCAATTCCCCAGCACACCTCCTGCCCTCGCTGTGCCTCAAGCACAGAGAAACTCGAACCCGGGCCAGGTCCCTGCACCACTCCCAGCACAGCCGAGGCTGGCAAAACCCCAATATTAACAAACCTCAGGGCTCATTCTCCTGGGAAGTGAGGGTGTATAAATAAGAATGAGATTCACCCCACAGTCAATGCCAGCAGGAGCTGCAAGCATAGTTCTAGTCCCACTGGAACAACAAAAAAACCTGGAAACTAATTCAGTGGGACCAGGATTTTATGTCAGACCAAGCTTTTCACTACAGCTCAAGCCTTCAATTTAAGCTCAGCTTCAAAAGTGCAAGGACAGACACCTTCTGCCTATATGTGTAAGTTGTCTTAACCTGGCATTGAAAACTAGCTCTAAAAAGTTGATTTTGTTTTTACCCTCAGCTTTTGTTTTAATACCGTGCTTTAAGTATTTCTTCAAGTAGTATAGTATTCCTGTCCTAACTTACTTACAGCTCATTCAGAACAAAAAAAAAAAGCAGAAAAGCAGAACTTTTTTCCAAAAACTGATTAAATCATATTGTCAAAGTGACAGGAAATGCATATTTCTTCCAGTCCAAAGAAACCTCACATTATCCTCTTTTCTTGGCCAAAACCACAACAAATACCTGTTTTGTCTGTAAGCAAATAGGAAATCCTCCCCAGCTGCTCAGGGATGGTGCTGGACCGAACCACAGTGCCAGGGATTTTGGAATCTCTGCGGATCACCCAGCTGTACACAATCTTCCCCATGTCCAGATTCACACGTAAACTGCACAGGAGGAGAGAGAAAAAGGAAAATAAAAAGTATCATCAGGTAAACTTAGGCAAAAATCCTTGCGAACTGCCGCAGTGCAATGACAGGACAAGGCGTTCCACAGTGAATGTGAGGTGCCAAAGGGGAGTTTCAGGAGAAGTTTATTCAAAGTCAGTGCTCTGGTGGCAAATTTAATTACACTGTGATTCAAAGACAGATGATAAAATTACAATGAGAAGAGCAGATATGATTTGAGGGGAAGGTGGACACAGAGTAAGGACAGTGATGGATACCAGAGAGCAGATTAAAAAATGGAACTGAAATGAATCCCAGTCCTGCACCCAAAGTAAGTTACTAACCCACTTACTAATTCAGTACAATTGAATATTAAAGTCTCATTGCCCTCTAATGTATTCCCCTACATTCTGTATAAAACATCCTCCTTTTCCATTTTTTGTACTGTTCTTATCACAGTAACTAGGTAGCCCAAAAACTGAGAGAAGGGAATTCAAATGCCTAATCCACAGCCTGAGCCAGAGAACGGCTTAATAAATTGAACAAATTCAGCAAAAACAACAAAGCAATTCTTATGTTTGAACAGCAACTTCATTTCTACTTCTAGCCTTGCTTAGCTGTGAAATGAGGAAGAGATGGGAGCTCAGGGGCCTGTCTGAGCTGGGAGCAAGGAGGAACACCCCGAGCAGGCAGAGTTTTGCTGGGAAGCATTACCAGCCGTCCCCTCACCTGATGGGAATGATGTTTGAGAACAGCAGCAGGAACCTGATGATCTGCAGGTACCAACGGCCTGCAAAGTGCTGAAGGGCCACCATGACCAGGGACACCACCACCAGAGCCCCAAAGAGGATCTTGGTGAGACAGTTCACCTCCAAATCAAAGAGGCCAATCTAGAACAGCGGGAGAGAGATTTCAGGCACACAGATGAAGATGTCAGCTCAGTGCAATATTCACAGAGGAAGTGAACTGCCATTCCATCCAAAGAGCCATTCCCCACTAGTCAGCTTCTCCTCTTTTAAAACACCACAAACATATTTAAATTTATAATCAATACTCTTGCCAGCTTATTGAAAGAGATTTCCATCCCTTAGAAGCTCAGCAGAGGATGCAGAGGTGTGAGAGGACTCGCACTGCCAAAAGCTGCAGGGTGTGTAAACACCCCTGCACTGTGTCTTAGCTTTGCTATAGTGGAAGAAAGCAGCAAAAGAAGCTTCTCTATTCTGATGGGGACTGTCTCATCATAAGCATAAAAAGCAATGGTTTTGACAATATTAAAAAAGTGGGAAGGCACGTGTATAATAGGATAAAAAAATCGGGCAAAATATGTTCTGTTATGGTAACTATCTTAAATCACAGGCTGGAAAATATGAATTATTCCTATAAGGCTATCCCTATAGTGTGTACATAGAGTATTTGGAGGGATCTTTTAAAAAATTATCTGCTTCTGACCCTTGTTATTTATTATAAACCTGTTTCTTCACCATACCTTGCTTCTTGGGTTGGAAGTATTCATCACGCTGCGCAGTTCCCTTCCCGTGTAGAGGACAACTCCCACCACAGTACCTGCACACACAAAGGTTTTCTCCATAAAAACACTTGTCAGGTGGAAAGGATTTTCAGCAGGCTCATTTAAGAAGCAACCAGAAATCCAAAAAGCTGGTATCTGCAACACAACAGCTCTGAAAACACAGACTGGAACGGGAAACATCCTCCCAGGCAGTAATTCCGTCTCAGGGCTGTTCCTGATGCAGCATCACAGACTCCATCAGCTCATGGGAAGAGCAGCCAGCTCTGCTCTACTTTCCCTGACCCCCTTTTGAGCCACTTGTCTCTCCACACTGTAAATAAAAGTTGCTAGGGATGGAGGATTTCTTGGATTTCCTCCCACCACTTGGAATTCCACTTTGGTGCTGCCTTCCACCAGACCTTCCTTGTGTGTCAAAATTAAACCAGCTCTGGGCTATGGTTATTTATTGGTAAAGGTTGATCAATCAAAAAGGTTGAACAATCAGAGCAAATCCAATGAATTCTAGAGCTCAGAGACAGAATTACCTGATTTTAAAATCCACAATTTACTTTAAGTGTTTATCCAAATCCTGTTCCTACCACAAAGTGAATCATACCAACTCCTACCTTCCTGTAACAGATGGAGCTGCTGGGAGCCCATCAGTGAATTTGAATGCTCTGCCCCACAGTTGCTAAAGAGCTGAGAGCAATAAAGTTCCCAGTTTTCTTCTTGCAGAAACAATAATTCAATTTAGCACCATAAATTACAGGGTTTCTATGGGTTTTCTCTTAAAGCCTTTGCAAAGAGCCATGAAGAAAAAGCTATCTACCATCAACAGTTTAAAAGCTGCTACTGCCCAGTGACAGGAGTCTGTAAAATGGAGAAAACCATCTCTGAAGAAAGCACTACTGCCAATACATTACTACTTTCTACTCTACTCTTCCCCTGCTCTCACTAATGATCAAAATTTTAACAAGCTGCAAGTGACTTATTTAAAAAAAGGCTGATTCAAGAGAGGTAGTTTCTAAAAATATGCTGAGAAACATTCCTTTAAAAAACCACCCCCAAAACCAACAACAAATCGCTGGAGCCAGATGGCAGGTGGTGGTAAGATCATCACAATTCAGATCAGCAGATGGCACAGCTACTCCAAATCCACTGCAAACAGTCAGAGTCAGACCCAGCCCTCCTGCAGCAGATGGAGAAAGACACATTGCTCTGCTTCATCTTACAGGGGCTGCCCCAGTGAGATGGCACCACAAACCGACAGCTTCCACTCACAGCAGAAGAAAAACAATATCCACATTTTCCCCAACAGAAATAATCTACAACATGCTATTTGTTATTACCACAGGAGAAACAAAATTGAGTATTGCATTGGTAAGTCAAAATGAGAGGAAGCACCTGCAAGGACTAGAAAAAGCTTGAAGACACATTGATCTGTAAAAAAGGAGTGTTTCTAGTTGGTCTATGGCTGTTTCAAACAGATTTAATTGCATAAACCCTTTGAAATGATATTTGGAAAGGCACTGTCAAGTCTCTCCATTTGACAAGTTTAATCCCAGAGCTGGACTCCAGAATTCCACTCTCCTGCAGCTACTGCCCAGCAAACTCTGCAAACACACTGGGCAGGAGAGGAACAAGGTTTTTACTTTGACAGGCCTCTACAAGGGGGCATTGATTAATCTCAGGCCTTGGGAGTTTAGTCTATGTGTGTCAAAATCTGTCAAACACTTGATTTTTTTCCTTTTTTTTAAGAGCATACAGGACAAACTCAATGGAAGCACTTACCTGGAAATCTTTCATCTCAGCTTCTGTTCCCAGAATCCATTTGACACCATTTCTGTTACAGATTAGGATGTCAACGTGCAGAGCAATTAAGTGCTATTCTGGTCCTAGATGCTAAAGAAGGGCCTCAAAGGCCACTCCACTTCTTTCTCATCTAGGAATGTCCAAGAGGCAATTAGATGTCAGCTCAGCTCCCCAGAGGTGCTAGGACAAGGGGGAAACCTCATTCCAACTGCTAAATTCTCCAACTGACAGAATTATTATTCCATCACAGAAATATCTTTAAAAATTGTTAACATATTCCCTTAAAAACAATTTTACACGGGTCTCCACCTTACCTGATGCAATCACTGTGCTGGCCCACAGGGTGTTTTCTATGCTTAAACTTTCATTTACTGGAGGGTCACTGTCCTCCTACAATGGGAAAAAGAGAAAAATAAACCTGTCAGTAATGCACAAGAGCAGAGGACGAGAAGAGTCCCACGGAGGTGTTTGGAGAGGGACGCTGGGTGAGTTGGCAGAGGGATTGCTGATAGGATGGAGGGTTTTCATAAGCCCTGGTGAACCTCTGGCTGATTTCAAGCCCGTGCCAGCAGACTCACCCTGGTGAAGGTCCCCACGAAGTTGTGTATGTCAATATTGGGCTCTTCCGCGTAGACATAGGAGCGGATTTGCAGCAGGTCCTGTCAAACAGACACATCTATCAGTCCTATCCCGTCCTAGCCCTCGGCCACAGCTTAATAATGTACAAAAGTTCTACCAGAACACTTCACCAAGAGTTACTTAGCATAGAATTGACTTATCTTGATACCAAGAGTCCCACAGGGAACAGCCCTGGGGCAGCAGCGCACTGAGGGCATTTCCTGGGGTGACACCTGAGAGACTCCTGGCACTTAGCAGGCGTCTGCGCCCCAGAGGAGAAACCACAGCCCGAAAACAGGACTGCAGCAGCCACACGTTTTCAGGTACAGCCCGTCCCCAGTTGCCAAGCACAGAGCTTGCAGGCAGGAGCTCACAGAGGCCGTGGGCAGGCGCTGGGTGCAGGAGACGGGCAGCCGCAGCTTCCAGTCCGTCTCCCCGTCCAGCTGGTCCGTGCGAAGGAAGCAGGAGCCTGGGGATGGGAACAGCAGTCAGGGATCCTTCCACCTCTGTCCCAGGCTACAGGTAGCTCAGGGGATGGCTTCCCCTCTAGGATACTCATATCCTGCTTTCTCTGGAAAGCGCGGCTGATTGACATTTGTTAATAAAGGAAGGATGACGTTCCTGCATCACATTCCTTTCCTTCCGCTAGGCCAGAATTCTCTGTGCTGTACTTTTTAAGACACTTGAAATGTTCCCACTAATGTTTTCTAATCCTTCTGATCAAACATTTCTATATCCCACACTTAACAAAACAAGCCTAAACAGCAAGTAAATATATCTAAAATGCAACCAGATTCATTTCCCCTGGACTCAACCCCTACATTCTTTGACTAGCAAACAAAACTAGAGTATAACATCCTGAAAAGCGGTGGCCCATAAAACCACTTGAGTTCCCGCTCTCTCTAAAATTTTACTATTATCTATTTCGTTCACATTTCCAAAAGATAATTTTCTCCAAACAACCAGTGAAAGGTTAATGGCTATTTTGACAATTGGTTCCAGATGTTTACCATTCTTCTCCGACGTCCTCAGGAAGATCATGTCAGCAGGGACCCTCTGGTTCTGGGAGGAGAAGAAAGGCCATTATTGTGCAGCCAGCCCTGCACGCGTGTGCAGCGCCTTCCCCAGAGCAGCAAAGGCACAAAGAGGATTCCTTTGTCAGCCTGCAGCTTGGGATTCAGTTTGCTTTGAATCCTGAGCTCGTTTCCCTGCAGAATTTCAAGTGCAGGATAATAACTGGTGCCAGCTCCCACTGACCAGACCCCAGGGTTAGGTTTACAAAAGGGCTGGAGAGTAATTCTAGGAGTATGAAGAAATCTTAAACTAGTGCTGGTTTCTTTTCATGGAGTCCTACGTTAGCAGAAAGGTTGTATCTGGAATCTGCAGCTACCAAGTTTCTCTTTTTGTGCTGAGTATTCTCGTACTTATGTTTTAGAGGTCACAGCTGCTTGCAGAGTGGGTGGGAAAAACATAAAATCAGTGGATTAAAAGAAAAAACACAATAAAAGCTGTACAAAGAGGGGAATATATCTGTATATACCAGTACCCACAAATGGATCACTGGGTCTCTCAAGACTGCAATGCTTACACCCAAAGAAACACCCGGATGCTGCATTTGTTCCAGGTGCTTAACCTGTGTCTAACAGTCACAGAAAGGATAGGGAAGCTCTTTATCCTGCTACACTATAAGTAAAAAATAAGGTTATAGGTGCATGCCTGTAGATTTGCCCTCATTTGTAAAGACAATGATGTTATTGGTGAGGTGGAGGAACCCTGTAAAGTGATTAAATATTTTGTGTTCAACAGCTGATATTTTAAGCCTATTGTAAAGTAAGAAGGAATTCAAAAGATCCCATTTTCTATGGTCTTGCAAAAAAAAAAAAAAAAGTACACAGGAAAGATGAATATAAAGACAAACCTTTTCCACAATGATGAGGTCACCCACTTGTATGTTAGAGCTCTTCACCTTGACAGTCCCTGCAAAGGAAAGGTGTTGCTGTTAGAGCAAAGCAGGACAGGGTTTGGGGTGCTGTGTGCTTCTCCTCCCCTCCTTTCCTTCCACTGCACTATGGGGGCAAAAAAGGGAAATGTTTCCGCCACAGGAACTGGGCAGCCCGTAATGACTGCCTGAGCCCACTACTCCCACTAAGGGAGTCTCCCAAAAAGGGCTGAAAGCCCCTCATGTAACAGCTCCAGACCCTAGCCATAACTCTGAAACTACTCCTTAAACTCCTTTTTGTACTGCTTAACTCATGAATTCAAAAATACTTTCAGCAACAGGCAGATGACAGAGCAAGAACAGAAAGTTACAGCAGGGAACCATCAAATCCATTTTCCTCAGGTGCCTGAAAATGTAAAGCTTGACTCTCAAGCCAAGGCCTGGCCTGGAAGCTGAAAGTACAATGGGTCCATCCAAAATCCAGGCTCATTTCCTGCTCTGCTGCAGCTCCAGTATCTGGCTCAGCTCTGCCACCTCTCCTCTGCCTCTTGCAGGACCAGCCAAACAAGCAGAGAACAGGTCCTACAGAAATCACCTAAATATTTATTCCTGTGCAGCTGTCAAACATTTCCCAGTTGCTTTAAAACAGGGGATTAATTTAACAATTGGCTAGTAATTTCAAATCATTAGCCAGCTCCAGATTTGGCTTCTCAGACTAACTAGTGATTTATAATCAGTTAATTTGAACCCTGCCTCTATGTGTCTGTTATATTTCAACAAAAGCCTCTTTAATCTGCTGTGATCTGAGTGGAAGTGGGGGAGGCACGTGGAGCTCACCCTGGCACGGACAACACTCCTACTGTACCTCAAAATTCACGGGCTAACTGGCCAGATAGCAGCTCAGGGGGAAAGCAGGAGGGGGAAGGGAGGGGGAATAGAAATTAGCACAAAGCACAAAGGTCACTGGGATTTTACTACTGGCAGTCCCTTCATTAGCATCCTACTCAGGATATGCTTCAGTGTTTCTGCTCCAAATTAACAATGAAAGCCATTCTGGGCTGGGGCAGCCTGCTGCTTTGGTGACACACTGTGTGCTTAACAACATGCTTCATCACTGCTGCTAATAAATGCAGACTTCCTTGCATGCTGTAATTATTCCTACAAATTATAAGCAGTCATGGCCCATTTCACAAATATCTCATAGGTCTTTCACGGATTCTGCAGTTTGCCTTGTGAGGGTTTTTTTGGNAAAGTTAGGTACTATGACACTAAAAGGGTCTGACAGATAACATCTCTTCCTCCCCTTTTAATACGGTTATTCACAAAACAACAAAAAGTGCTTTTGAATATTCTCCCCTGCAAAGGAAAGGGGGGGGGGAAAAAGCCCGTGTGCTCTCCCCACACAGGCACAGCCATTCCTGACCCAATGTGCAAAAAAGCTGTGGATTTGTCTAACCATATTTTCTATATTCTCTTAAAGATCACGAGGATTTATCTGGTGACTGTCAGTAGAAGCAGCACTACCTGTAAGGTTCAGGCAAACTTACTTTTGTAAGGTTTTCCTTAACAAGGTAAAAAATCATTCTGCAAAAGAAAAATTAATGCCTGGACAAAGTTGTAACTTGATGATTTCCTATCATTACACACATAAAAGGCTTATGGGATCATTATTCTGAAAACAGTTATCATCTGCTTTAAAATATTTCCAATATGAGAAAACCCAAAGCAGCTGGAGCAGATTTGTCTTGTTCAGGAACCCTCCCAACCTCAGCTGTGTGAGGGTAAAACAAAGAGGGGACCTTTCTAACCAGCACACGTTTTTATAACTCCTGGATAAATGAGATGCCCTTTTTAGGTAGCTAATTCTGCTTTGCAGCCTGCCTGGCCCCCGTGGGTGACATCTCTGCAGTGTGCACCACACGTCCTGCTAAGAAGGGCCAGGACCAGATGTTTCCTTTGACTCAGGACTCCCATAAAGCAACTTACTTGAATTAGTTTTATTTTGATCTTGGGAATTCTGCAATTCCCTTTTCTTTCTGTGGGGAAACTGCCACCTAAACATCAGATGTTTTCTCATGCATGTTTAAAACCAGCTAATGGCACAACTGTTCCATTTCCCAGTCTTGCTCTGCTATTTAAGTATTTTTGTAATTATAAACCCCTGTTTTTCTAAGTGTGACTAGAAATGCTTCCTCTAAACACACACAGGTTTATTTAGCATTTATATCACTTTCAGTCTGTACTTCCTTAAGTTAATCAGAAGTTGGTGTTTATCACTTTTTAAAAGGAACTAGCCTTGATCTCTCATTCAAAAAAATCTATTGTTAAAATCTGTCTGGTATTTGTTGCATTCTCTGCTGTATCCTAATTTATCTTTTAAAGACAAGAAAGTAAACATAACCAAATGCAAACAGTTTGCTCCAATTTAAGCTATGGTCTTTGAAATTATCACCGAATCTGCAGCATGATGGATGTACCAGAAAGCAGATCATTTCAACTAATAAATATATTAACCAGAAAACATGCCCTTTTCTGCTCTGTGAGCACTTAAGTCAAAATTTCACAATAGATCGCCAAAGCTGCACCAAAGTGCAGATACAAACACTTAACTGGGAATTAAAATTAAGCCAGAGGTTTACTAAAGTTAAATGCATCTAAAAAATTTAAAAAAAAAATGGAGGGATGGGTTTGTTTGATGCGCTGCACCAAACTTTTGGCTTTTGAAGCCTTATGCTGTGGAGCAGGACTCACAGAGTTTGGGAAAATATTGGGTTTTTTATGGCTGGTAAATGCCAATGATCTGTATCTTAAGTAGCACCCCTCAGTAGGAGGTCCCTTCCCACTTTTCTGTGGAGTTTCTCTCTATTATGCAGTGTTACCCAGGGAGGGGGGCTGCAGGAGAAGAAAAACAAGCCAGGAATTTGCAAGCACAGTTCGAGCTTTCCATCAAGCAGATCAGAACACAGACCCCTGAACACAGGGAGGCTTGTGGCTTTATGAATAGGGGATTGAAATTTGATTATTTTTTATAACAATCCAAACAACTGTCCTTTAAATGCAGAGCTTTCCACCAAAAAAAAAAAAGAAAAAAGAAAACTTTCAGAAGTCTGCTGGTTTCATCATTTTGGAACATAAATGGATCATCTGGGTAAAAAGATAAAGGTTTAGGGTGGAGGTTTTTTTGTCATTAGGTCTGTGCCAAAACCCTGCAGCACGCCCTGTGTTGTTCAACAGCAGCAAAAAAAGAAACAGCCTGCAAGTAACCCAAATCCTATTGTCAGCTACCAGAAATTAATTGTTCAGATTAGCTGTTCCAAATTTATTTTGATATTTGCTGCTTCTACTTCTGAGCTGGTGACACTCTCCCTTAAAAAGCCAGCTCCTTCCTCTGACTGTATAAAGGGGTGAGGTAAATCAACCCCCAGATTTCCATCCCCAGCCTCACCAGGCGCTTCCCTGCTCCCAGGTAATTCCCAGAGGTGCTGAGGTTTTAATCAGTGGAAAAGGAGATGATCAGCTCTCCCAAAAAAATTCAGTACTGAGATTCAGTGAGGGACAGAAAATTACTTTTCTCCCCAAACCATGTAACATCACAAATAATTTTCTGGTCTTTTTCTAAACTAAACTATAGAGCCTCATTTCTGTTTCTGCACAAAATTCATGTTAAATACAGTGGCTTGAGATTTTCAGCTAGTGCCCAACTGCCAATCCTCCTTGGTTTCTTTCACAAAATTAGAAAAGTTAAAGGACTGGGGGGAGGGAAATCATTCATGGGAAACGTAATAGCAATATGAAAAGAACTAAAGGAGAGGTCAGGCCCCTTATAGATCATTGAATAGAATCCAGAAGGCAACTCTTTTATATCTTTAAATAGATGTAGTACACCCCTCTTGGATGAGGCTTTTGTTGGTTGCCAAGCATTTTAAGTGTTGTAGTAAGAACATGTTATTAAAAGGGGATTTAATATTCAGAAACTCAAACTCCCCAGTTTGGAGTTGGCTCATAACTCCTGGCATGTGAAATATATCCAGCCTTAAGCAATTACATTTGAAAAGCAGCCTTATCCCTACAAATGCAGCATATTTTACTACACCTACATCACTGCATCTTAAGTCAGGGGTATAAACTTTTATGACTAAGAAATTGGAAACGGAAAAGAACCAAAACTTGCTCAAATTCAGTTCGTTCCCTTTTTAAAACAAAACCCTGGCCTCACCATCTTTGTCGTGGTATTAGGAGTAACTCCATAGTGAGGCAGCACCGGATTGCTCAAATGAGAATTTCAATGTCTTTGTTAGGTACAGCACAGCTGGAATCGACGGCCAGAGCAGGGTCGGGCTCAGCTGAGCCCCAGCCCGGGCTCACTCACAAACCAGGGCTCCAGACTCCCCAGGGCTGGAGAGGAGGCTGAGGGGATGGCCACAGGAGATGCAGGAGCTGATCCTGCCAGTCCTGAGGAACTGCATCAGCTGCTGCTGACAAACACACACCTCAGAGCCTTGCTAGAGCCTCTACAGGGTGGGGAGGCCCTGGAACAGAGAAGCCGTGGCTGCCCCTGGATCCCTGGCAGCGCCCAAGGCCAGGCTGGATGGCGCTTGGAGCAGCCTGGGACAGTGGGAGGTGTCCCTGCCCATGGATGGGGTGGCACTGGATGATCTTTAGGGTCCCTTCCCACCCAGACCATTCCATGAATCCCCCAGCAAACCCCAACCTCCACCAGAGCCTGGTGAGGAGCCACCCAGGAGCACCACCCGGACGCGAGGGCTCCGCAGCAGCAGCGTGGCCACAAAGCCACGTGCCTGGGAGCCCAGAGCCCCCTCCCAGCGCCTGAACTCTGGCTCTGGCTGTCAGCAGGGCTGGATTCCGGAGCCACGGAGCCGACCTCTGGCTGTGAGCTTGCTGTAGATCTGCGAGTTCACTTCCTTGTCCCGCATGTAGCATCGGATCTCCTCGGCCGCCTCGCGGATCACGGTGACAGCCAGCACAAACCCCTGCCAGCAGCACGGGGGGAAACAGCAGGGATGAAAAGGTCAGGGAAAAAAATCACATCTGCCTCCAATAACAGCAATATTTATCAGTATCAATGCCAACAATCTGCATTTCCTTATTCTGTCTGATCTTCCTGAATCAGTGCAGTGAGATGTGCTGCTGTGCAAACCCCCAGGACCAAACACACACCAGCTGCTTAAAAACAGACTGGCTGCTTAAGAAACTCTCCAGTTTTATCACAGTGCTCTCCCCAAGCACATCTTTGTAAAGGTAATCCCCTGAGCAAATCTTTGTAAAGTTTATCCCCAAGAAAACCTTCGTAAAGTTCACCTGAAGAATGTAAGTACCGTATCTCATTTCACCTCACAGGTGAGTAACTGAACTCAGAAGTCCAGGGTAAGGCAGGATCCCTCACATCTCAGTGCTCACCACCTCAGAGCCACCGAAATCAGCACAACTCATCTGGGAGATTTCTTTGTATAGAAATTTATGCAGAAATCTGTATAACTCCCTTTTTATATATACAGATAAACAGAGAATGCATGTGCCTTCATGTGTACGTATACAGACACTCCACCTACACAAATAACACTCTTCAGGATATTTGTGTGCACTACTCATGGTATAATTACAAGTTTGCCTGATTAAGGCTTCAGTCCTACTTTTCTGTGCACACAAGCAGTCATTTCATTTCCTCTTGCCATGAGGAAATGCCCACATCACATCCTTCACTGTATAAGAAATAATTCATTAACGCAAACCAATTCCTTATGGGCTTGGTATCACAAAGTCATGTTTCTACCAGAGACTATCAGCTCAGACTCACTAAACACTTTTAAAATACTCCTCAAGCATCACAGAAAATGAACTTTTTACAGCCTGTGTTGAAAGTTGCAACCAGGTACTGATTATCTCTGCCAATAAGAAACTTTGAGAAGGGAGCAAGGTGATGTTAGAAACTGAAGGTTTCTAGTACATACATCTATCTAAATGTGTGATCTAATTAATTAACATAGTAAAGAATGCATTCATTCATTTACCTAGAAATTCCTACCCGCTTTTCAAAATAAAGCTAAAAAAAGCATCAGCTATTTTCAGCTTAGGTTTCAGCTGTCTGAAGAGCCTTCAAATAATCACCCCAAAACATTCCCACGTGTTCCAACTGACTGTGTCATCTCACGTATCATTCCAGCCCCAACACCCGTATTTAGCAGCAGTAATGAATAAAGAATTTTCTCATCCTGCTTTGTGGCAGCTCATGTGCAAGTTCTAATTGCTCACCTGGCACAGACAAGTCACAATTGCCTGTGCAACAGAAAGAGGGATCCTCTGTGGTTGTGTATATTTAATTTATTTCATTTACAGGACAGAATCCTACGAAACCAGCAGCAGATTCACACAGCAAATGCAATACAGCATTTGGGAGAGAATTCATGGAGATCCAGGCTTTAAAACGAACAGAATTTTAACAGCAGTGTCCCAAAGCTGCCCCTTCACTTCTTTCTGCCTTTTACCAGAGATCTCACTGCACTGAAAGCCTAAACCCTACAACAGGCACAGCACAGGCCTCAGCAAGCAAATTAAAAATATGATTTAAGGTGCAAGTTTATACCCCACAGAAAAGGCAGCACAAGAAATTTTGTCAAACACCAAAACTTTCTTGGATCAATAAACCTTAAATGACCTACCAGAGGAACCCAGTATGTGTAAAGTGCACCAAGCCTCATCTCAACCACGAACTGAGAGCAGGCCAAGAGCAAGAAATAAAGGTTGAAGAAGTATTTGAACTGGTTAAACAACACCTGAAAAAAAAAAAAAAAGCAGACAAAAAGAGGAGGGAGGATGTTATGCATGCTGAAGTAACCACCAGAAACATTTCTGCATGCTCTCCTAGTGACTAAATGCTGACTTGGGGCAGTTTAAAGCAGTCCTGGACACTCAGGACAGTTCTGTGTCTGCTTTGCTGCTGCCTTGAGGCAGTTTTTGCAAGAAGCCAACCACACACAACCCCAACATTTTCTCCAGCTCCAGATTCTGCACTTATCTACCGTAAAACCACTGAAAAATGGGGAAAGCATTGGGGTGGGATGATGAAAAGCAACTTCAGTCATGCTTACCCCAGGGAGAAAGGTGAAGAAGTTGTATTTCTGGTTGTTGATGACATTGCGAGGGTACCTCTGGTCCCTCTTCTCTGGGTGGCCAAGCCAGACAGTCCGAGGCCTTGGCTCTCTCCTCCCACAGCATCTTAAGCACTCACAGCACCTGCAGAAGGACCAGTAATTAATCCATTAGTTAATTTCTAACACACTTCCCTGGGTCACCCCCCCACACCCCCTGCAGCCCCTGGCCCACCTGCACCAGCTCCAGGTGCCCCACAGGACCTTCAGCCTGGCACTGAGGCCACCAGGACCTCCCTGCTCACACAAACTGCAGGGAAGAAAACCCTGCCCTGCCCCACGTTACAAAGCCTTACTCGAGGCATGGAGTCAAACCCAGGTCAGGACCTTCAGGAAAGATGCAAAGATGTATCAGCCATCCTTCCTGTGTCTTGAAACGGCCTCTCTGTTCAAAATCACCTCCCAGACCCTCAAAAGGGCATTTTTCTGTTGTCACTGCTCCTTTCTGAAAGACAGTCTCTTCCCAATGGCCTTGTTCCTTTAAGAACAGATCCACTGAATTTCACTGACATTTGGGAGCGCCAGCATCAGCCAGACTGATCACCAAAAGCTTCAGAGCTCTTACAAAAGATCCTTCCAGAATGTACCACAAAGATTTGTTCTGGAATCAAGCATTCTGCCCCAGAAGTTCAGTTCAGTGCACAGCTAGCAAAGAAATAACTACTGAGGGAAGTGCACAAAGGGCTCTGCAAGTCCCTGTCCTGCCACAGGATACACCAGTGCACTGAGCAGAGTTCACAACTCACCACACAGGAGGTGGTCACCTGCAAAGAACTTCATTTTTAGTGTTTCAAGCCCTGCTGGCTGCAAACAGAAAGAATCAGTTAAGTCAGTTCCCTGAGTACAGAAGGGACTAAAACTCAACTTTGCTCCCAGAAATAGAGAGGTGTCACCACGTGAGCCAGCACTCCCTGAACAGGCACAGCCCCTCACTTCACCAGCCTGACTGGCAAGATGATTCCTCACAGGCTTTTAAAACTACACAGAAGAACTTCTGCTTAATCAAATCACTTGGACGTTATTCTATTTCACGAAGAGTCACAGACAAGCCCTGGAAAGATGGATTTTCTCTCGTGTGTGCCAGGAACAATCTCAGCCTGAGGGTGCAGATGCCACCCAAGCACGGGGAAGGTGGTTTCCTTCTGAAAGCAGCTCTGAGACCAGACTGCTGAGGAGGCAGCAGTGCTGCAGAACAGGGAACCACAGGACCTGGACGGTGCCCCAGAGACTCCTTCAGCTCCAGGCCAAGCCAAACCCTCCACGCCAACAGCCCCAACCATGAGAGCAGTGAACACCTAAATCAAATTACTGGAATGAAGTAACTGGAGATGTTTTAATGTTCAGGTATATATAAAAGAGTTCTGATTTAACTACAGACTTGCAGCACCACTACTGCCGTGCCTGCTTACCTCTGGATTGGGGCATTCCCTGTCATTCTGCATTTTCTAAGCGGATTTCCTTCTTCAACTACTCCCTAGGTAATGCCATACAACCATAATTAATGTAAGTACCCTAAATATAACCACTTCAAAAAGTTATGCTTGCCCCTGAAATTCTCAATTTTTGTCACCTCTACAAACTATTTTTGCTTGTTAAAAAAAACCTAACTAGTAGATTCTTTTCCCCTGCATTTATATATAAAATCCACATTGAAAGGCAGATGGTTACCAAGACCAGACAAATAGCAAAACTGGTGTTAAACACAAATTCAGAAGCTCTATTACAAAAGTGTATTCTATGAGCTGGATACGTTTTAATTGCAGTTTGCTTTTGTGTTTGCAGGTGAAGACCTAAGACAAATTTGCATCCCAAATGTACCTGAATAGAAAGCAGTGGAAATTGTGGTATTTGCATTCCAACAGAATACAGATACGCTCTACAGAAAAAAAAAAAGAAAAAAAAAAAAAAAAGGGAGAAAAAAGTGGTTTTCCTTCTTTCACAAAGGAGAACAGGCTCCAAAAAGAAGCTTTACCCAAGGGAGCAAATCTGGTGTCCACAGCCCTTATTTCATGACAATGTGCTTTCCAGTTAGGAAAAATCAGCCAGTCCTTGCAATCAGACATCTGAAACCATTTACCTTTGTTTATTTTTTAGGTTGGGCCTCTTATAGGGATTGTACTCAACAGCAAAAATACCCCCACACCTATATCATAATATTTACAATAGGGTGACCCCTTGTAGCATTTCCACCACAAACATACTTGCTGCTGTAAGAATGGTAATTTACAAATGCTGTGCTACTACAGGGTCTGAGGAACAACCTAAAAATAATGCAGCTCCAAGAATAAGCAAGAAAGGGCTTGGGAGAATCTGCTGAGTAAAAATAACAGGTTTGTGAAATCCCTGCCTGGCTGGAGTCAGTTTTTGCAACCTCCTGAATTACAGGGAAAACCTCCTGAATTACAACTGAAAACCTAATTAGAGAAACAAAAGAAAAACTTCCCTAGCAAGTTTTGAAGGCAAATATCAGGAGCATCAATGCCCAAGTAAAGAATACCCAGCATTTCTGCTGGGAGCCTCCTACACAGCCTCACAGCAGGAGCTTGCTGTCGAGTATTTAATTTAAAAATTACCACTGAACAGAATACTGCAACCAGCACCGAGAGCCCCACCTTGCAGCACTTGAACTGGGGAGGTTCCCCAGCGCTCAGGAATCCCAGCTCAGGAATCCCATTACATCACAGCCCAGGGCTGCAGCCTCAGCCGGGAATTCCTGTGCTGAAAATCCCGACAGCAAATCCTGACTTCTCCCCCATAACCATTCCAAGATTTTTGTTCTGAGGGCACCTACTCAAGCCCAGCGCTGGTATTTAACCCCCACCCACTCCGTGACCGTGTTTTCCCCTCCTGTGCTCTGCTGGGTGGGCACAGAGCAATCCACCACGCTAACCCTGCACCAGCAGGAATGTTATCTCACAATAACTGCTCAAGTGCCAGCCCATGAACTGCTGCAATAAGCTAAAAATGAAGTTTTGGTAAGAACAGAGTAATTTCTCGAGCACAGAACCATGTGCTCAATCTTCCAGGTGTTTACCACTCCCCCCAAAGGTAGCCGATTGCTTTAATTTTTAATTATGTTTAAACTTTTCAGTGACGTCTTAAACTTCACTGGGGAAGAACCAATAAGATCATTAGTTCCCCTTTTCCCTTTCTCCTCTGGAAACTAAATAATCTTAACGTAAAAAAGAAAAATCTATTCATATGGGCACCAGAAACAAAGTACTCTGAGCACATACAAATGTGTTTTCAGATTAGCTTTGGTGCCCATCAAATAAAAAGTCCTTTTGACTGGAGCTGTCAGCTTTTTCCAGTTACTTTATTTGTTCCTCCCTGCTAGAATTTTGCAGGCATTGTGTAGTTCTGTGATCTGCTGTTTCTCTGGCTACCACCCCTATTTTTAAGTCACAAGCTTAGAGATGCAGATGATGAGGGAAGGGGCTGCTTCATTACTGTAAAATTCTCTGCTCAGAGCAAAGGCAGTGGCACAGGAGGAAGTCTCTGGCAGAGAATTATTTGCATTATTAAAAATAACAAAATATTTTCCATCATGAAATCTAAAGACTGCATCCTGGAAAGGGAAAGATTGTCTAGAAAAACAGCTGAGAGTTTACACTGCTGCTGAGAACCGCTGATAAAATTAACGTTCCCTTTCCAAGAACAGGAATCACAGAGTTACAGAAATGTAAACAGTTTTCTATAAAGTTTAGGAACACGTTCCTAAACATTTCTCCTTCTCCATTTTGTAGCTGAAGGACTGAAGAACAATCCTGCAATAACCCCTGAAGTACAGAAAACTAGCAAGTGAGGGTAAACAATGGACTTTAAAAATTATCACCTTACAGAAAGACCATGAAAAATACACGAAGACAGCTTATATGGGGCAGCTTACACAGCACTGTGTAATTCACATTTTAAATAGTAAAATTTAAAATTAATTAAAATATATTTATTTTACTATTACAAATATTAATATTTTGATTTTTAAAATAACAATAGGAAACAAACAATAATAATAATAGGCAAAAATAGCAATAGGAAACAAACTCACAAATCCTCAACTAGAGTCACAACCACTGAAAATAATTTCTCTGGATGCAAACTGTACCTGGAACTCAGTCCTGTAGGTGATACTGCCCTTAATCTGCAGAGGGATCCAAGTGAACGGGAGGAACTAAAGAACAGGTCTGCTCTGCACTTCACCTGGGATTATATTTGCTTACAAAAACACGTTCCCAGTGATGATGTGAGAGGCAGTAACACAGCAGACTGACTGTCAGTTGCCAGGTGAACAGCCACCAGCAAGAAGCAGGTTTTATTTATAAATGCAGCCTGTTTGACAGAGAAGTATTTTGAAGACCAAATGAGAAATACTTCCATGTAAAACAAACCCAATGCCACATTTGTGCAATACTGAGGCAGCATTTGCCAAATTAGTGCTGAAGTTCATCGACATATTTAGTCACTTCTAAATCCATCATTTAGTCACTTCTGAACCAAACCCATTTCTCGGATTTTGTTTCTATGACCCTCATGGGCTGTGCCTGGCACCTTTAACACACAAACCAACCCCCACGTGACGTTATTCCAAAAGCAGGGGACAAATTTGCCGTGGCTGAAGAAAACCAGAGCCATGCACGACCACCTCGCCCTTTTATGCACCTGTACACGAGACACTCCTCGTGAAACGTTCTGGAACATTCCCGCTGCGGGCCGTGCAGGAGAGCTGCGATTCCTGCAGCCTGGCTGGGGGAAGGCAGCCCCGCACGTGCCAAGGCACACCCACACGGGCACACCGAGGGCAGGAGCTGCCTCGCTCTCTGTTGACTCTGGAATGGAATTTGCCATTTTAAACAGAGCCAGAGTACACAGGCAGCACTATGGCACAAAGGCTTCACCAAGTGTTCCTGCAAAGCTCCTCCTTCCCTGCCTCACTCCCTCGCCAGCTCTGCATCGAGGCCTTTTCCACGGCAGCAGCAGCAGGAGCAGCAGTTTGCTGCTTTAAAAGAGGCCTTGCAGGATTGAGGAGTGACACCACGAGCTATTTAGGGGAAGACGTGTATCATGTGCTGAGCAGAGCACCCGGGGTACTCCAGGAACTTGCAGCTCCCTCCCCGGCAGAACTGGGCCCTGGGAAACTCAGGCCCAGTCCCATCCCTGCAGTGCTGGGAATGTTGGGAATGAGGGAAACAGTTTCTGCCCTGCTTCCCTCCTCACTGGCACAGCGCTCACAGTGCTTTCCAGAGTGCTGCAAAGCTCTGGGTGAACACGGCTGGGTTCGAGGCACACAGCACAGGAGTGCAGAGCTCAGCCTCTGATGGCAGCAAGAAGAGGAGCTGAGCTCAGGAACAGATCCCCTCTTCTCCCACTCGATTCATCAAGCACACGGCTTCTCTCTGCCACAGAGCTGAGCTGCCTGAGCCATCACTCATCTCCGCAAGGCTACTGAGCCAGTTCCTCCCTGGCTTCCTTTCAAAGCATGCCAGGGACTGAGGGTAATGAAAGCCTTGCTGGATGGCACCTGCCCTACAGGGGAATTAGGCAGTTCTTACTTTTATTTTAACAGAAACAAAGATTTCTATAGAGTCATTCATGACCAGAAATCTGCTCCCCACTCCAGAAGAGTGGACACTAACAAAAATCTGTCTGAAAACTCGCCCCCACTGGCGGGGGAACCCCCCCAGTAGAAATCAGTTTGGGCTATGGTAAAGTGAAGCCCTTCAACACTTGCTTATCCTGGGTTTTCATATGCATCGAGGAACATAAATTGGATGACTTTTCTTTGGGTTTTTCCTCAGATGGAACAGAAGAAAGGAGGCCTTGATTATGGCTTAGGATTCCCAGGACTCTATTCTGGCTGTGGCAGCAGGGACCCCTCGCTTTGCTGGATGATTTCTTCTATGGTTTATAACACTGGTTTGGATTGGCTTGACTTCAGTGCTTTGCTATCCATCACCTGATCAAATACCAAGAGATCACACCACTAAAACAAGGGTTCCCCATATGTGACAAATCCCACTCCCAAACAATTACCACACCAAACAGAAACCCCGAATCCAATTTATTTCAACTGCCATTGAGTAAAAACCCTAGGCAAGCTTCCTTCCCATGCTGCTGGAATTTTTTGCTGCCACTGGAAAGCCTCTCTGTGGCTGCTAATCAGGCAGAATCCACAGGCAATGAACCATGGCTTGGGTTAGCTGAGGGCAGGTTCTGCTAGGCAGCACTAACCACATCGGAACACCCAAGAGGCTCTTGCTGGAGATTAGAGAACTCCAGGAAAAGAAACCATTCGAGCAGCTTTGAGAAATTTCCCAGGCCTTCACCTCTCCCCTCTCCCTTCAATCACATCACCAAATGCAAGGCCATGGTGGCTGCACCTTGTGGCACTTGCTCAGCGGTGCATGTGACACAGGCACGGGAGCTGCTGCTGCATCACACACGCCTCCCTGCCGCGGGTACTGCTACAGCGGCACCGGACACAACGCTGCCGACAAGGAATGCATCTAGCGCTGAATAAACGAGGCACGGCAATGTCAGTTACAGGACTCTGAACCCCAGCTACCAACCAGAGACATAAACAAGGCAAACGCGTATATTTCCTCTTGTTCGAACAGTGAAGATTTCCTTCAATATTGTGGTTTATTTTGCTAAACATAACTCGCCACAATTAAAAACCCCAAATTCTCCAGGGACCAAGGAAACGCTGTGATAGTTGACAGCCAGGTGACTTGGACGCCACCCACACCCCGCTGTGTGCAAACCAACCTGTCTGCGCGGTGGTGCAATTTCATAATGGAAGAGGACTGGAAAACCATTTTTCTTATTCAACTTCCTGCATGGGAATACCGGTATAAACATACCCATACGTGTCTTTTAGGGACGCGCCGCGCACTCGGACCGTGGCAACACGGCACGCAAGGATATTGTATTGCTGTGCTGATACAGTTAATGGGAGCGGGGGCCTTTGTTACACACACCACCGCTGCTCCTGCGCTCCTCCCCAGGCACGGCCGGGGGTTCTCCGGCGCTGCCGTGCGCCACAGCGGGGATGGATGATGACAAGCAGGAGCCGGGCGGGTGCGGCGGCGGTGACGCGGCCGCGGGGACACGGCCCCGGCCCGGCCCGGCTCCTGCGGGCGCTGCCGCCCCGCTGTGCCCGCGGCTCTGGCGCCGAAGC
>WAAG01022903.1:45497-63224 GCA_013390105.1 Tichodroma muraria
CTCGGCCGTCACCTGCTCTGCCCTTCACCCCATCCTGCCCTTTCCCCCCGCGTTCGTTTCCCGTTCTCTCCCAGCCTCAGCGCCCCCGCAGCCGAGCCCTCCTGTCCTCCCCCGGGCCAAGGCCCGAGCGCTCCCCGCGTGTGCTCTGCCGCCCGCAGCGCCCGCGGGGCCGGGCTCGCCTCCCCTCCACCGCCCCCGCCCGCCTTACGGGGCTGGGATTTATGGTGCTGCTGCTGCTCGCACCCTTCTTGCTCGGTGACCTCCACCCACTCCTCTACACGCCCGTTTCCTGGATCCAAATTCAGATGTCCTCTGCAAATTTAGGCACAAATTGTTCCGGCACTTCTGTTTCTGATTTCAAGCATCTCGTTACACTATGGATTACACCAGCACAAAAACTGCAACTGGCGTTTAATGGTTGTCCTTACAGTTGAAGCAGAGTCATCCTGGCATTTTGCAATGAGGACATTTCAGCAAGACAATGAAGAGTTACACCAGTTTTAGGCACCAGTACTGAGAGTGTCTACACAGATATTTCCAATGCCATCCTAACTTGAACTGTCTTAGTACAAAAACTGTTTGTAGGATTGATTTTATTAGGCTGTATTTCAATTAAGTAATACCATGTTTTAATTTCTTATTCCCCAATCTACTGTTCTTACCCCCTCATGGGGACAATTGAAGTAGAAACAGAAATCCCTTCTCCCACAAACTCTTTGGCTCACAAAACATATTTGCTCTATTTTTTCTCATATTCTACATCTGAATTTTCTTTATATGAAAGGATATGATGCTAGAATTCACTGAAAATTTTAATTTAATAAAAGGAGCAACTGAAGAACCTAAACAGGACCTTGTACTTGACTGAAAATAGTCACACCATTGCCACAAACCCACTGCACTAATGCTGCACAGGCTGAACGCCAGTCTGAGCCTCTGGCCTCGATTAAAATAAAACTTAGCAAATGCCATTTTTTATTTGCTTTGATGTGGAAGTGGCAGTGGGTTTGAAAACATCCAACATTCTTTTAAGCACCGCGTTTTGGCCCTTGATACCTTTGTGATCAGACAGATCCCTCCTCTACATGGAGCAGCTGAGCTTCCTCCACGCCGTTCCCGCCCGACTCCAGCATCCAAGAACGTGGCAGAAGGAGCCCCTGACTGCTGTAAGGTGAGTCAGTCCCAGAAATCCTAAAGCAGGAGCAAAGGGACGCCCTGCAGCCTCACACAGCATCTGAGGAGCCAAACAAATGTTCAAAGCCTCCCTTATGGGCACTCTGATTTTCTGTCTTGTATTGAGACACTTCTGATTTCCAGTTAGAAAATCACTCCGGGGGACCTAGACCAGGCTGGAGCCCAATGGATTAAACCCACTCCTTGACATATTTCTGGCATAACATTTGCTTTGCTGGAAAGAATTCACTTGTGATCT
Source organism: Tichodroma muraria (assembly GCA_013390105.1). NCBI lineage: Eukaryota > Metazoa > Chordata > Aves > Passeriformes > Sittidae > Tichodroma > Tichodroma muraria. The sequence continues at coordinate 46,930 of WAAG01022903.1, forward strand.
CAGCACTCACAGCAGCTCTCCTGGTTTCCAAGCCTTTGATTTTCGTTTTCCTATGGAGAAGGAATACCCCAAGGAAAACCTCCAGCCTCAGTCTAAAAAGTTAGAATTGTTAAATCAAGTGAAATAAAACCAATTCTGGTTTTTTTTCTGATGCCACTGGCTTTCTTTGATGCTCTATTTTTGCAAGCACTAAACTTGAGGCTCACAAAGGAGCCCTGCAAGCTCCAGAATTCATACTGCACAACTGCTAATTAAAAGGAGCCGAGACATTTTCCATAATTTTAAATCAATATCTATGGGTTTTTTTCCCCCAGATGACTAAATTAACAGCAGAGCAAGCAGTTTTCTATCCCTCCTTGTGGTCCCACCAAGTGATTATCTTAGAACCAGAGCTGGGCCACTTGGCCCCCTCTGAGGTTGTCCTGTAGGGAGAGTTCATCAGATGCTGCCACAGTTCTCACCACTGCACACCATAAATCCCATTTCAAACCCAGGAATGGTTTATTGGCAAGTCCGAGGCTGAGCCCCATTTTTAACACAAAGGGTTGGATGAAAGCACCAGGCTGTTGATTGGGATGATTTAACACCTTTTCCCCGAGCAGGCAGCACAAGCACACCTGCTCTGCCAGTAGGATTATGTTTTATGGGCTGAGTCTCCCGTGGTCTGGTGATGTTCAGGCTCACAGAGACAAGTGGAAGCTGATCCTGGCAAAGCCCGGCCTGTGGACACAACTGGCTGCAGGTGCATCTTAATCAAACCAGAAATTCCTGTGTCCCTCAGCCTCTGCCACAGAGTTTCCCACCGGTTTTGGAAGCCTTTCCTGCCTTGTCTCTTGCCTTTCTCCCCCGCTTCTCCCCAGGAGCTCTGCGGTGCGGAGCACTGTCCCCTCCCGTCCCTGTGGCTTTGCCTCCTGCTCTCTGCCCGTGACACCAATTTCTCACCCACACGTGAGGCCTTCCAGGGCCCCACTGATCCTCAAATGCAGCCAGGTCTCTCAGCTCCACTGATCAAAGAGCATGTAAATAAATTGTATTTTGGGGGTCAAGGAGCAAGTCCTGGTGCCAGCTTCCCACTCAAACAATGGATCGGTGGTTCTGACAATGCATTTGCAAATTGTACTCATTACCTATTTAGCACAATATGCTATAAATTTTCTTCCATTAAAGTTTTGCTACTAAATAAATAATTGGGCTTTTTATGCATGGAGTATTTTTTTTCCTGATGAACACAGAGGAAAGTCATAATAATTCGATCCTGTTTGCCGTTTTATAAGTTGAAAGATTAATTCGATTTTGGAACTACTTTGGGTTTGTCTAATTTTTTTTTCCTAACCATGAGTATCAAAATATAGAGAATTCTGACATCTGAGAAGTTGGCTCAGACTAAGGGTATATGACGGGTGGAACAAAATGTTTAAAATTCCACAGGCAGCCCAAGTCATGCCATTATTCTTTGTACCTGTTATTATCTGATTCCATAAGTGCACGTTTTACAAACACCAGGGTGCACCCCCTTTGTCTGGAAGCACAGCCCGTTGCACACGCTATTTGCAGCTTTGTCTCAGGGCTGCGTTTGCAGCTGCCCCGTTTGGAAGGAAGGCAGGAGAAGGGATTTGGTTGCCAAGGGCGAACGTGCAGCCCTCAGCTCCCGCACTGGGATAACTCCCCACGCTCCTGACTCACTCCCAGCAGGGACCGGCAAGGGGGTGCCTTTGGTGCTGTGGAACACCACTCTCGCTCGAGCAGCGCTGGAACAGGCCTGGGCTGAGGCACTCAAGCCCTCCAAAGCAGAGCACGCCTGCCGAGGCGCCCGTTCTGGAGCCGGAGCCCCCGGCGGGCAGGAGCGCTGGGAGCCCGGGGAGCGCAGCCCGGGCTGGGACAGCCAGCACGAACCAGCAGCGGGGTGGGATCGCCGCCCAAGTGCCCTCAGCCTCCACGGGGTGCATTCATCTTGGAAATTTATCTCTGAGAGGGCTGAGCTCAGACACGACCACTGCGATTAATTGGGGAGTTAAACACTCCCAGATTATCGGGCACTGTTAACACCTGCAGCTCGGAGCTGCACGGATGGCTTTGATATTATTTTTGCTTTTGACAAGTGGGCGATAGCGGATATCCTTTAAGCCTATATTTAATGAAGCCCTCCATAAATCCATCAACACTTGCTAAGGGAAACTACAATAAAGCTCCCTCTGCCATGGGCTCTGCTGTGCAGGGAACATTTGGCATTCTCATAATGAAGTTTCAGGGCAGATACTGCTCACGCTGCTCTGAGGAAGTGAAGTCTCTGTGTAGGATCTTTTTCTTCCTCGCATAATTATGTGTTGTGGATCAAGAAGAAAACAACCCTTTAGCACCTAATTTTTAAAACCATAATAGTCAAACTGTCATTCAGCTAGGACAGCTGTCAGCTTAAGAAATGAAGAAAGAAAAAGGCTTTCTAGACTTGCATTTTATATTTGTATTTTGTTAGTTCTTGAAATGATCTGGCTATTAGCTGTAGCTGTTCTGTGAATTCTTGCCATATTGTTTTTGTGTTACACCTCCTGTGTGACAAAAAATGTAAAGCTATAAACTGAAAATATTTGTTGCACGTTTTATATTTGCAACTTTTTTAAAAAGTAAAAAAAAAACCCAAATCCCTACAGAATGTAGTTATTTTGTCATTTATACCTGGAAGAATTGAGGGGGAAACAGAAGAATAAGCAATGAAGTAATCTGATGTTTTTCAAATCTGGACTTAGAAATTTAGGTACCCCGAGGCAGCAAATCACCTGAATGTGTGCTGAACTTTGAGGACCTAAGTAACCAAACCGGTTTCGTGGGAAAGAAAACCAAAACAGTGTGTCAAAAAAAAAAAAAAAAACAGTGTGAAAAAAAAAAAAAAAAAAAAAAAAATTAAAAAGTTATGTTTGGCATTCTGAACATCTAGACTGCATGGAGACAAATTTTTCTAAAACAAACTTTGCCAAGTGGATTGACAGGACTGTGAAGGGCTGTAAAGCCAATCCAGGTAACTCGATTTGCAAACATCCTCTGTCATCACATGCAGAGCCAGGGAGTATTTGGGAAGAGCAGGTGAATAGAAGATTTCAGGACTGATTCTGTATCATTGCTGAGAATACAGGTTATTTGTCATTCTTTTCCCCATACATTCCTCCTGCATCACCTCCTGTTCACAACACACCATGGCTGGTGTGCCTGGCCCTCAGATTCTCCTGAGTTCATAGACTCAGTGCTTTGACTCAGCTCAGTTTTGTCTCCTTCCTGGAAAGGGTGGCCAGGCCCTGGCAGGGGCTGCCCAGGGAGGTCTGGAGTCCCCATCCCTGGAGGTGGCACTCAGTGCTCTGGGCTGGGGACAAGACAAATATACACATGTATTTAATAGCACTAGATATTGTGAATTTTACTGGATTTGGGGTTTTAGTTTTCTTTAGAGAGATACTTACACAAATGTTTAGTCATGTCTGGATTTTGCCTAAACCAAGTATGGAAAATAAGGCCCACGATGAGATCCACCTGTTCTCATTCTGACTTGAGACTTCACTTTCTGCACGAAGAAATTGAGTCAGAGAAGTGCATCTTTGGCCTGTGAGATGTGGCAATCAGATATGTTAATAAAGAAGTTTAAAAGGAGAGTGATGCTGCCAGGGAGTGGCTGGGAAGTCCAGCACAAAATCACTTAAAACAAAGAAGCTTTCCAATAAACCAGGCAGCACCAACAGCAATCAGAATGTTGCAAAGAGCACAGCCCTTTATATGCAAGGAACGCCAAGTGCACGCCAAGCCCTGTGGCCCAGCTCCTGCTGTGGGGACTGGCTCAGGTAGGTCCTACCTGTTACCCAGGTGTTGTGGGAAGATCCAAGACTCCCTGGCAGCACCTCAGCCAGGGATCCTGTCCTGCTGCAGCCTGGAGCTGCCTTGTCACCAGGCTGGCACAGCTTTGGGCACAGCCAGCACCTGACACCGTGGCCTGGAGAGCAAAGCCCTGCAGTGGCCCTGTGCCAGGTCACAGCGTTTGGGCTCTGCTGCCCACGGGGCCAAGGCAGGCACAGCCCAGACTGACCCCATTGCCCGAGCAGCCCCGTCCTGCAGGGACATCACAGCCCTGTGCCACAGCCCCGTCCTGCAGGGACATCACAGCCCTGTGTGCCACAGCCCCGTCCTGCAGGGACATCACACCCCGTGTGCCACAGCCCCGTCCTGCAGGGACATCACACCCCTGTGTGCCACAGCCCTGTGCTGCGGGGACATCACAGCCCTGTGTGCCACAGCCCCGTCCTGCAGGGACATCACACCCCTGTGTGCCACAGCCCCGTCCTGCAGGGACATCACAGCCCTGTGCCACAGCCCCGTGCTGCGGGGACATCACAGCCCTGTGTGCCACAGCCCCGTCCTGCAGGGACATCACACCCCTGTGTGCCACAGCCCCGTCCTGCAGGGACATCACACCCCTGTGTGCCACAGCCCCGTCCTGCGGGGACATCACAGCCCTGTGTGCCACAGCCCCGTCCTGCAGGGACATCACAGCCCTGTGCCACAGCCCCGTGCTGCGGGGACATCACAGCCCTGTGTGCCATGGCCCCGGGGGTCCTGCTTTGCCAGCAGTTTCCTCGCTGTTTATTTCCAGACCAGCACTCAAACTTTGTAAAACTCCTTCCCTCCTCGTCTCCCCTCCATGTCCAGCGTGCTGGACAACCCCCCTAAAGGCAGCAGAGGTGCGAATATGGGATTATACTGTTATGGATGGTGATGAAGAGGCAGGCAGAGCCTCACAGCTCAGCCAGAAATCCAGGCCACCCTTGGAAGGGACAGAGCTTTGGGGACCTCAGACTTGTCCTGCCCTTCCCAGAGAGCTTGGGGGCAGAGATGAGAAAAGAAGTCTTTGCTTTCTGCCTTTCTTTGTGCTCCCAAGGACGGGGCAAGAAGCACCACCATCGGGCAGCTCTGATGTTGGAAAGGTGCAGCTTTAGAGTTCCCTGGCTCTGCACCCCTTTTTCCTTCTGTTACCTCCCAAGGGCAAAACACATTTGCTGGTTTATGCTGCAAGAATCAGGATCTCAGCACTGTTCCTTTCGATCAGCGCTGTTCTCAGAAGTGTTTTTCTTTGCTCTTTAAGGGAAGTTATCATCCCTTTTCTATGCAGCCAGCATCTTCAGGCACTGGCAATGTAACAACCTAATATTCTCTTTCTCTTTGTAGGATGATCACAGTACAAAAATGATTGCACATATTCCTGTCACTCTATTCTAGGGTGGAAATCAACATCCCTGGCACGTCCCAACCCCTGCATCAAACCCCAGCTGTTCTGAGGAATGGATTTCAGCCTCCACAGCTTCTTTGGGTCCTGTTGTTCTAAGAAATCAACTAAAGCCTAACTCTAGCTCCTAGATTTCAGGTCCCTGGAGTGAAGCAGCATGCTGCCTCCTGAACTCGCTCTTCAGGAGACAAAAAGCTTTTTGCCAGAAAAACGTTAAGCACCAGGTGTGAAAAAGCCATCCCAAAATTTATTCTCAAAAATGTCAACAGAAACGCCATCAGTAGATACTCAAAGCTACAGAGTTCTTAGAAGTCATACATTCACAATGTAGAAACGTGACAATTGGGATGCCTTTTGCGTGGTCTGTGTAACAATATCCATTTTACAGTGTAAACAGGTACTGGTATGTTCTTACCCACAAGTCCAGCAGGAAAGGCACAACTCGGCATACAGAGATCATAAGCAAGAGTCAGGTGCAACAACATCACACAAACTTTTGGTAAATCTGCATTTCTGGGGCCTTCCACAACAGAGACTAGACTTGAAGATTTCCTGCAGTCAACAGCCAGGTTTCTTTCCCTCCTTCAGTCCTTCCACACCAAATGCTCCCTTTGCAGCCTGGTTCAGATCCCATCACACATCCAGTTCCAGCAGGCCTTCGAGGAATAGTGAAAGGTCAGTCCAGCAACTCCTCAGGTGCTTCCACTAGTAATACATCAGGTTTTGGTTTCACATAGTGCATGGAAGCATCTGCTTGAATCTCAGTCATTACAGTGGTCATTATTAGAAAAAATAAGACACTACATCTACAAAAGGAAAAAATGAGGTAGATAACTTAGAATCCAGATGACTATCCCAGCAACCTTCATACAACACACATGGATCATTAATTACCATTCTGGTGGAATGCAAGCTCACAGACCACCAAAAAACCTTAATGACCAGAGTAGGAATGCCATCCAAAAACCCACAAAACATTTAATCTAAGCATGAATACTTCATATTTAAATACAGGTTTACACAGACTGATCTCCTAAATTACCCAAACGAAAAAAAAAAAACCAAACAAAAAAACCAAAAAGTCTCTTGCTAAGGAAACCAGTTCCCATGGCAAATTGCAACAGTCACCTGAGATTCCTTGCAGAGCTTTTAGACCTGACTTCCCAAGGCAAGTCTTCCCTTTCAAGAGGAAACAAACAAACAAAAAAAAAGTATATACATACCCACCCATGCTTGTTTGGGGCTCTTGGTATTGAAATAAAACATCTAGGAAAAACTGCACATCTTTGGAAGCAGGAATTTTGGCACTATACTTGAAGGACTGTCCTAGTAGTAGTATTAAATAAGCAGCAGTCAATAAACAAAGAATTAATTACTTAGGAGCAGTGACTAAAGAAAAACAGCAACTTGCTTTTCATAGAACTTCTGAGGCAAAAAAACCAAAGGAATTTAAAAAAAAAAAAAAATTGGTAGTTTGTATAGCCATTATTAAGAAAAAGTACATTCAGAAACCACACAGAGCCAAAATCCAAACAGAAAAGTTCTAAGAGGGTGGCAGACATTCTAGGATATTTACCCGCATTAATAGTTTCCATTTCTCGTCAGTAAATAGAAGCTTTTCCATCAACAGTAGGTTGTTTCCACTCTATTCAAAACCCCCATTATCACTCTAAGCAAAGAGGTAAATATTCTAACCTTTGGAATTTCAAGTTGTAGAAACTTCTGTAAGGCTTGTACACGTTAAAGTCACATGTAAGAACTACTTTGCAAGACCCGCATCTTTCCAAATAGAAGGAAATCCTATTCTTTATTAATTACTATTTGCAAAGCAATATCATGATTGTACTCTGGGCAACTCTTACAAAGACAACCATAAAATCATTTGCACGTCAATAGGAAAATAGGAGGCCGAAGTGGAATCTCTTAAAAATATATGTTTGTGTCTATATATATTTGCTCTTTCTGTAGGTCAACTCCTCCCGAGTCCTTAGCTAACGGCGATTTTGTTCTCCTCCAGGAAGTGAGGGAACTGGTGTTTTGGCACGCTGTCCGCGGCAGCGCCGGCCTTCTCCGCGTCGGAGGCGGCGCCGGCCTGGGCCGCGTCCACCTTGGGGGCCGGGGCAGAGTTCACGGGCGAGCCGCCGGCCACGGGCACGGGCAGGGCGGGCAGGGCCCCGCTCTGGATCACCGAGATCTCGTTGTTCTTCACGGCCAGCCCGTTGCTGAGCACGGCCGCGTACTGGTTCCACACGGCGGGGTCGATGCTCACCGAGGGCGCCACCAGGTCCTTGGGGAACATCTCCGACACCTTCTTGGGGTCGCTGCCCAGCAGGGCCATGGGGTTGTCGATGGACAGCCGCCTGCCCCGCCTGGCTGAGTTGTTCCACATGTGGGTTCCTACGTGGACCTTCCGGAGAGGAGGGGGGGGGGAAAGCAAAGACAATCATTAATACTGCAGCTCTTTCGTGGTGCACCCAAATTCTACTCTGCCTGCAGCCACGTGGCCCAAGGAAGTCAGGCTTGTTCCGTTCGCATTCAGGTAAAGACTTAAGCTGGGTGGGTCTTGTCGGAGTTCCCTTCCTGGCATGTGCAAGACGCAGTCATTCCACTGCTTGACATCACCGTGGTTCTCTGGAGCTGGCTGCTAGAGGGCTTGGAGGACTGTGTTTCACACTTGGAATAAGTGGTGTTGGCAAAGACACCCTCTCTCCCCCCAAAACAGAAGCCACATTATCTGCTGCAAACAGACCTTACTGAAAAAAAATACCGGGTAATGCAAAAAACACCAAATAATTTGGCAGAGAAGTTCATTTAAGCTGAAATCTCCCACACCACGTTCTGCTGGTGCTTCCAGCAAAGCACTGCTCACACACTGCAGAGTATTTTCTCTCCCCATCAGCATTTATGCAAGAGGACTGAAGAACTTGAAGAGGTTCTCACAGAGAAGGAGAAGCCTCTGGGCAAGTGCGGGAGCTGAGTCCCTCACAGGGCAAGTGGATTCATCTGGCTAAAGGACAGACTCGTAGCATTTCTTCAGCGTGTGCTTAGACACAATCCCCAAGCACTCTGTGCCACCTCAGGATTATCCTGGTTTATCCCTCCTCATCTCACAAAATTTCAAGCAGCGCAGTGTAATGCATTTACTCAGCAGGAAGCATTTTGTAGCAGTCTATGAAATGCTTATGTCTTGACACATCCAAATCCAAATTCAAAAAGAAAGCAATCTGCTTAGTGAGGGCTAAGCCTCCCCTTCCATCCCAAAAGGAAAGTCAAGGACGGTAGCAAATACCTGAGGGTGATTTCATTTACACACAAAAAACTGTGGGGAAACTCAGGAAGGAGCCAAAAGTAAGTACTCGAGTAAAAGAAAATCAGCACTGTCTGAAAGGCAGGTCAAATATCAGAAACAGTCTTTCCACCTGCAGCCTTAGTTTCACAGACAAAGGAGACGGCAACAGACAGGACCCACCTTCAGGTTTCCTTTGGTGGTGAAGGCTCTCCCACAGATGGTGCAGGCAAAGGGCTTCTCCCCAGTGTGGGTGCGTTCGTGGATCTGCAGGGCGCTGGCAGAGGAGAAGTTCTTCCCACAGGTAGTGCAGATGTGCTGTTTAGCAGGACGGCAGAACTTGGGGCGTGGCACCAGGAGGGGGGCGACCCCAGGGGACAGAGCTGGAGGGCCAATGAAGTGGCCAGTGCTGAGGGGACGGTCGCCGGGCAGCTCCATTTTTATCAGGGCTGGTGGGGCTCTGACAAAAGCAGCTGGAATACTGCTTCGACCTGGAAAGAAAGCAAAGGTGATGCTTATCCCAACCTAATTCTGATTCCAAGCTTAAGCCTGGCTGAGACTCAAGGCCCTGCCTTTGAAGCTGCATGTGCCTGAAGAGCACATCCTGCAGAGCCTACCACACTTCCTAGGACCCCCAAAACAAATCACTTCATCCCTGGGTTGGCTGGTGAGCTTACAAGATGGAAAGTCTTTCAAGTCAAATTTAGACCAACCTTAACCTCAATGCTAAAGAGCCCGAAAACCCCACAAACTATTTCAGGTTTTCACATGTCACACTCTTGGGATAAGCAGTTTTCCCTTAAAACACAAATGTGTATTCTTAAGAGCTATAAGGAGATCTCAAAACTGAGCCCATGAAAGACAGCAAGGGCACAGTCTACATTAATTTTAAGGAGATGATGGCACTTAAGCCTTTGAGTTTTGGGCCTGACTTAGCCTGAAAAAATACAGGGCCTATGCTCTTATCCAAACAGAGGAGCAGGAAGAGGGGAAAGCTGAGGAAGTTTTGTCCCTGTTGGTCCCTTTAGGATTGATTTCCTACTGCCCCACCCCAAACCCCTGCCAGCATTTCATTACTCACCATATTCTCCATTTGCAAAGTGTAGCCCAGGCTCCTCTTTAATGACCTTCCGACCAATATTGCCGTACGTTAAATCCAAAGCTCCGACAACCCCTTCCATTTCTGCAGGAGCGTTCTCGGGACCCTCTGATTTATTCCCCGTGCCTGAATCCTCTTGGTTGTTGAAGGCAGGTGACTTTGACCTGACGCTCTCGGCCTGGCTGTTGGCCGGGGACAGGGCCTGCAGGGAGGCGGCCTCGGAGGCCGCGGGGCTCCTGCCGTTCTGATAGTCGGCGTCTCCCGCCACCGAGGACGAGTCGTTGGTCATGCCATCGCTTTCTGCTGAGCCGTTGTCACTGGACTTCAGACTGCTCTGCCGCTGCAAATTCAGAGAGGAGGCGACGATCTTCATCTGATTCTCCAGCGCCGTAACCCCAGAGAAGGCGGCGGCCGCGGCGGGCGACTCTGACTGTGCATCATACGGAGTAGGAGGTTTGGAAGAACTCCTGGGGCCATCCTGAGAGTCCATGTCGTCTTCCATGTCAATGCTTTCCACGACCTCCTCTGGGCGACCGCCGTCTCCGTTCTTCTCAGGCACGGCAGGATCCACCTCGGCGCTGTCGCAGGGGGGCTCCGGCACGGGGGTGTTGGGGATCTGCCCGCCCATGTGCATGCGGATGTGCTGCTGCAGCACCACGGCATTTGTAAACTTCTTCTGGCAGATCGGGCACGAATGCTGCATCTTCAAGGGGGTGTTGGCCCGGTGGACGCCATAGTGAGTTTTAAGGTTCCCTTTAGTGGAGAAGGCACGGCCACAGATCTTGCACTTGAACGGCCTCTCCCCGGTGTGGGTGCGGTAATGCATTTTGAGCGAGCTCTGGCAGCTCAGTACTCTGTGACAGATCAGGCACTCGTTGGGGTCAGCGGTGGATTTGTCGATGTTTTCAACCAGCTGCTGCAGCTTTGATGTCTCTGAGCCTTGCTCGTTTGACCCACTTACATGGAAGATGCTCACGCTGCAGGTAGCTTGCGGCGAGCTCAAGCTCTGCTCCGTTCCCGACTCGTGACCGACCGCCCCCGACGAGGAGGAGCCGCCCTCGCTCTCGGGAGAGGGCCTCGACTGCAGTTCACTCGAGAACATACCAGGCAGAGACTCCTTGATGCCTGCCAGGCCTGCGGAGATGGTCTGAGGTGCGCTGGTGGCCGCAGAGGTAGGCAGAGTTGTTAGGAGAGGTTTGCTGTCCACGATCAGGTTGGACTCATCCAGTGGCACAGACATCCCGTATGGGATTCCAGTGCTGGTAGGAACATTGTCCAGGTGCTCAGGAACTGGGTAAGGATTCATCTTTATGTGGGGGTACTTGTCTTTGTGACGCTGAAAATGCACTTTAAGGTTTCCTTTGGTCGTGAAGCGGTTCCCACAAATGTTACATTTGTAGGGCCTTTCCCCGGTGTGGGAGCGGAGGTGGATCTGCAGGGCACTGTCGTTGCCAAAGACCTTCCCACAGAACTTACACTTGTGTTTGAAGAACGGCTCCTCTGCGTTCGGTTTGCTTTCAGACACGCTGATGTTGGGGGGCTTCCCCTTCCCCTTCTTCGAGGAATCCATCACGGACGAGACGGCCGAAAGCGGGTTCTGGAAGATGACCGAGCCGGAGGACTGAGGTAGCAAAGGATTTGGGAACTGAGAGAGGGAGCCGGGGAGGCCTCGGCTCCCCTCTGGCTTCAGGGGGAAGGAGGAGGAGAGCCCAGCAGCCAGCGAGCTGGCGGCTGCAATGCCAGTGTTCGAATGAGGTAGTTTTCCTTGCTTCAAGGATTCCAGTGATAGGCTCTGGCTTCCAGCTTTCTGTCCGATTAAAGCCACGGCAGCCGAGAGCTGCTGGGACATGTGGGCGCCCAGAGCTTTGAGCGGGTCCGTAGCAGCTGCTATGGAGGGGTGCAGGGCGTGGGGAGCCATCATGGCGATCTGGATGCGGATCTGCTCCGTCAGCTGGATCTGCTGGAGCTGCTGCTGCTGCAGGCACACGAGCTGCTCCAGGATCATGGGGATGGCGTTGAACCCCGCCGCCGAGGAAGAGATGGCGTCGGACGCCCGCTGGTTCACGGCCACCTTAGTGCCACGGATGGTCTGCAGGGTCACGTTAGTGTTTGGTACTTTGGGTTTTGGTAGATAGCTTAGGCCGGGAGCCGCAGGCGTGAGCGGGGGCTCTATTTTAAGGTACATTCCTCCTACCGGTTCAGCATCCATTTTTCCTTCTCTCTTTTCCACAGAGCCAGCGCAGCCCTTGGCCTGAATGTCCTTGCGTGTCCTGCCATCCATTCGGTCACTTGGGAAGGTCCCCAGAGAGGCCTCGGAGAAGCTCTCAGGGGGGACTGTTCCCTCACCGTCATTCATGATTAGAACAGGCGGATTTTTAGTGCAATTTTTCTTATGCTCAAGGAATTCAGAGAGAACAAAGAATTCTGCACAGCATTTCTCACAGATTTTGGTTTCCTCCGTGCGGCACCTTTTGGAACTCATTTCACCATCTCTATCACCTGGGACGTCTTGTGGACTCCCTTAAAATAAAAAAATAAATAAAAAAAAAAAAGTCATTACTATTGCTAGAATTTGACCAAGCATTCACTATTAAGATCACTGACTCCACCTGAATTGCAAATTAAAGGTACAAGACACTGGAATCAAGTTTGCAGATCAAGCTGAAGTTCTGCTCTTTGTTTTGATGCCAATTCCCTCATAACCCAAAAGAAATTTGCATCTCAGTTCAGTTTACAAGAAAAAACATCATAAAAGGACTCTCACAAGGCTCAGTGAAAAGAGATTTATCACAAATCCCTTTATACAGGTAAAAAACCCCAGAAGAGTCCTGCAAGCCAGCACCTACACAACACAGCTTAAAAGGAACACAAGGACAGAGGAAGCATGACAGCACTGAGCAAAACACCACACGAGAGTTATTTGCTGTTTTCACTTCGGGTTCTATGCTAACCATTTCTCAGAAATTCATACAAGATCGTTAACACAGGAATTTTGAGCAAATCTTACTGTACCGATCTAAAAGACTTTCACTCTGCCATTATGAAGTAATCACAAGCCAAGAGGGCTGATAAAAGCAAAGCAAGGCCAAATTTAGCTCTTAAACCCTTTGAAAACCAACACACCCCAATATAATCTCCACATGGACACAGTAGCAAAGACATGATTAATTCTCAGAACTTGACACTCAAGTATCCGTTGGCACAGAAGATTATTAAAAAAAAAAAAATACATTAACAAGTCCTGCTTGCAAAACTACACCAAGGCATTTCTGATCCTCCCAGGAGGGCTTGTCCAGCTGCATCCACACTCACCCACTTCTGGGAAGGGGCAGGGAAAGCCAAGCTGGGCTCCAAATCCACTCCTGTCTTTCCACCACCAGCACCCCACAGCTCAGACTGAGCAGAATTTGCACGTGGCCAAAAGAAAAAAAAAAAAAAAAATTCGAGGAAATATCTGAACTGGAAGAGGTTAAGAGAAATTATAACCAAAACAGGATGTTTTTGCTCAGCCTTGCCATCCCGCTAACAACAAACTCACAGCCCGCTCGAGGCTCAGGGCTGCTCAGGAGGGAAAAACTTCCCAGCGAGGGGGATGCAGGAGGGGGCTCCAGCAGAATTCCAGCCCCCTCCAGCTGAAGCATCCCGGAGCTCACGGTAATTAAGTCGCCCTTCACAGGCACCAAGGGCGCAGCGAGCTCACCTCCCGGAGCCCCGCGGAGCACACGGGTGGTGTCACTCATCCCTCCTGCCAGACCCCCTGGCTCCAGCGCTGTCACCGGCCACCCCCCGGGACGAGGCGCACCTCAGCGGCTTCTTGGGGCCCCGGTTGTGCCAGGTGTGGCCAAACCTCGCCCGGGTGTGTCCGGACCAGGAGGGGAACCCTGTCCAGCTGACAACTGCAGCACAGCCCTTGCTTGAGGGGGTGTAAAACCCTCTGAGGGAGGGAATTGCCAACATTGCCGTTTCTTACCCCAACAAGGGCACCGTGTGCATTCCACAAAGCAAATTTCAACCCTTTAATGCTGCGTGGCATGAAGCGCATGTGAAAGCTCACTTTTAAAAAATAAACGTGTGATCAATTAGAAAAACTCGCGAGTATCCAAGGCCTGTTCTGCTATGATCTGCAGAGCAATATATGCAAACCTGCACAAGTCCTTGAACGGGGAGGAGTTCTCAGCACTGATCAAAAATGTTTGGATGCCTCCTATTTAAACGGAGAATTAAACACCCTTGAGCCCAAACAACTCCTCTAAGTGAAAGAAACGAGAAGAGCAGCACTCATCGCCCAACCCAAATATCATTAAAGTGATGTCTCTAAAGCTGATTTAACTCTAAAAACACAGAAGTCCGGCCTGCAGTCAAGTACAGCTACTGTGTGACTCAGAACTTGGTCAAGAGAGTCAACCAGGATCGAGAACAGATTATTTTTAACTCGTTTTGCAAGAGTCTGAGCAGATACTCTTGGAAAGAAGGTACCTGGGTTAAAAAGACAGTAAACTTCCAAAAAGACAGACCTACTCTACACTGACTTGAGAGGTTTTGAGTACTTCCCTATTTCACAGAATATACTAAAACATGAAAATCTCTTCCAAATCCTTATGTGCCTGGGGTTTTCCCAGTCCCATCTCCCAGGCAGAACAACACAGTTTCCACGTCACGAAATATTAAAAAATAACCTCAGCTTTTACTTTTTCCAGTGGCACAGAAGTATCTGCACCAAACACTGCTGCCCACCCCCAAGGCCATATTCCAGGATAATGTCTAGACAAGTCCTCAAACTTTAACTGCTTCAAAGCATCCGAACATTTATCTCCTTTCCCTTGATAATACTTATTTTTCAGCTTCTGAACTGATAAGATCACACTAAATTCAATGCCCCTTTCCCAATCTCCAGCACAGCCCACGCTCCTCATTTTTCTAATTCTGAGGAACTCTGGTAACTTCTCTGGTTCTGAGCAGCAGTTGCCACCTCAGAGAAAGAAACTCCAGTAGACTGAAGGTCCCTGTGCTGGGCCAGCCCTGCCCCATCATATTTTCGTTTCCCTGACAGTGAAGCTTAGCTTAGGACTCTGAATAAATTCAATTCAGAGCCTGAAATTACTTTCTTCCCTATGACAAATAGGGAAGTTATGCCTTTTTGAAAATACGAAAGTTTCCCTTCTACCTGAAAGAAAGGGTTTTAGACAAATTCACAAGTAGGACGCTGGGTTATTTTACAGTAGCTGGAATAACAAAGGAGCAATTGACTGTTTCTGTAAAAAACCCAACAGCTTCTGTGAAAATCACCGTGATTTGTAACCACCTCGTCTCCCCAGCCCAAGAGCTGCAATCAGAGCACCTCAGCTGCCCCCAGCCACGGTGAAATACAGGCCTGGACTCGAGGCTTCCCATGCCAAGAGGGCAGCTCTGCCCACCGACTGGAGCAGGATTTACCGAGGGCTGCCCTGCCACAGCAATTCCTTGTGCACTTCACTTAACCCTCTCCAAAGGCTTCCCAGGGATAAGACTTCTAGTGCGGTTTTTTTATCTCCCCACCCCCGAATTTCAGGAATGTTATCTCTCAGCATCTAGTTATCCAATAAGTTAGAAGAATGCAGTAAACCCAGCAGGGGGGTTAGATTGAATCACTGGCAAATGGATGGATAAAATCCACTATTGTGTAGGACAAGGCAGTCATCGACAAGGAAGGCTGATAAAATCCACACCGCTTGAATTTATTTTTAAGGAAAACAGTAAAAGGAGTGAAGTAAATCTGGTTTGATGTGATTTCATGAAGGCTGCTGCTGGCCTACCACTCACCTAAGCCATTAGAGACTTGTCTCAACTTTATTTCACTTGAATTGGGATGAAATAGAACTCAAGCTTTGCCACCCTTTTTTTTTTTTTTTTTTTTTTCATTCAGGAGTTTTAATGCCTATGGTGAGCTTACTTTCCCCAGAGCCTACATTTGATCAACTACTTTTACTTTAAGGTTAACAAAACCATGCACTTCCCCGGTTTAAATTAACTCGTGGAGGATTGATTACCAACCCTCCACTCGCAGACCTGGACCCTCTGCCATCAGCTCGCTGTCGTTCAGGGTCGCCCTTCCCTGACGCTCTTCTCCTGCTCCCAGCTGCAAAGCGAGGACTTCCAAGAACTCCAAACCGCCCCACATCTCCCTTCTCCCGCTATCGAACACCATTCAACGCATTTTAACTGCGGCAAAATCGCTTTCTTGGCTAAGTAAAACGCACGACTGACAACTTACTGAGATACTCCAAAGGCCTTGATGCTTTCGACGCTGAATTCACCAGCTGCGTTTGTTTCTCTACCCAAGAAGGACGCAGCACCGCGTTACACCCACAATCAGCACTCCACGTGCTTAGGGGCTCTCCCTCAAGCCTTCCAGTATTTTATTATCTCCCTACCAATTCACCTTTTGGCCTATCATCCACAACTTCAGGCGAGATATTCAGCCAGAGACAGAACAAACCACAGTGAAAAAGCGCTTGTGAAGAGCAAAAGAAGCGCAAAAAGCCCCGGGGAAAGCGGGAACCGGGGGCGCTGGGCCCCGAGGACGCAGCCCCGGCTCCGGCCGCCCGGGAGGGGCTCGGAACACACCCCCGGTCCCCCACAATTCCGGGAGGGGCTTGGAACACCCCCACCCC
>WAAG01022903.1:64840-122127 GCA_013390105.1 Tichodroma muraria
CCGCCGCGTTCCGCCCGGGAGCAGGACGGGCACGGCGGGAGCGCCGCGAGCTCCGCACCGAGGGCGGCGGGAGCGGGGGAAGAGCCCGCAGCGGGGCCGGGGAGCCGCCGGCCCCCGCAGCCCGCTCGGGAAGATGCTGCTCCGGGAGCCCCGGCCCCGCTCCCGCGGGGGCCGCCAGCCAGCGCCCCCTCCGCCCTAGCCCTGCACGCCCATCCCACCGGCAGCCCCGGGCTGATCTCAGCCAGAATTTCTACTTTTCCCGGAGCACGCCCCATGAATGCGAGCTCCCCAAAAACGGGGAGAGCGGTCCGCGGTGGCGAAGTCCCCCCCACGCTGCCCAAATACAAAGCGCCCGCGCACACCCACCGGAGTTATTTTAGGAAGTCGGAAATCAAAGATGGCTGGAGGTCAAGCTACAAAAGGTCCAGGGCGATTGTGATCTCCAACAAAAATAGTCCAAGCGTGGAGGTTCTTTCCCCCGTTTTTTTGTTTTTTTTTTTTAAAGCCCCACAAAAATTCTCGTCTAACTCCCGACAAAGTGCTAAGCACGCCGAGGAAACCCAGCCCGAGCCATTTCCTACCCCTCCGAAGTTGTCTGTAATTTCTCCCTCGGCTCNGAGGCTCGGCGGCCGCGGCGTGCGGGGCATTGCGGGCGAGGGGCAGCGCTCCGCAGCCGCCCAAAGCTGAACCCCCGAAAATAACGAGGAGCCCGTGCCTCGCTCAGCCCCGCGCGGGAGTTCAGTCCCCCCCCAAAAAAAACCCGGGGCGAGCCGAGGGTCGGCTCCTGGCAGAGCCCGCGGGGGGAAAGGAGCGGGGGGTGAAGCACGAGGGTGGAAAAAGCCCCCCGGGAAGCGCCCCTCGCTCCGCGCCGCCGCCTCCGCGCATCAGCCGCGCTGGGACCCGCGGCCGCCCCGCGCCCCCTCTGCGCTCACCACTTGCAGCATCTGGGGGCTGCTCCTCGGAGTTGATGTGCTGGGGCTTCGCCTGCTTCCGTCGCGACATGGTGCACCAGCATCGGGAGCATGCAATAGTAGCAATTATTTTCCTCTTCACAACAAATTCCTAGAGTTGGGAAATTTGGGCGGAATGCGCATGTCAGAGTAATTATGATTATCAATAATGCATTGCGATTTATCATGGGTCCCTGACGGCTGATTGGCCTGAGTCCAAGGGCTCACAGATTATTCAAATCAGCCCCATTGATCCGCGCAGCGGGGCACGCTGGGCCATGTAGTCCCCGCGCCCGGCCCGCCCCGGCGGGCGACAAAGGCGTGAGCCCCGCGGGGCCGGGGCAGCCCCGGGCCACCTCCCCGAGTAAACAAACAACCCGGCAGCGGCTCTCCAGCCCGCACACGGACAATACCTTTGTTGTCTCACCTGCGCGTTTTATATCGTGCTTTAAAGAGGTTTCCCCCCCTCCGGTCCCCTAAAGCAAGCAGAAGCCCGGGACAATGCTCATTCTTCCCTTCGTCGCTCGATAAGGTGGCAAAGGGAAGAGCACCGATAGCTGGAGAGGGCGAGCCCGGGGTCTCGCGGTGGGGTGGGCAGCTGGAGGGGCTTTAAAAGCGGATGCAGACGGCGCGTAATTAGGCTGGCTTGGTTCAGCTGTTTGCAGACTAAAGTCTCTCTTTCTGGGAAGCAGGCGAAGCTGAGCTAGTAGTATTTTTAACAGCAAGTGGAAGCGTGAGGCACGTGTGAAAAAGTTGAAGCAACAGCGCTTTGAGAGTGTTTTCCCACACTAAGTTGGCTGCGTTAATACAGAGCGGAATGATTTTCATCTTTACTCCCCTTTTCGGCTGTTGCGTTCCATGGGAACGTGAGCCACGCGTAAATCTTCCCCACGAGCCCCAGCCGGGTGGCCCCGGCGCTGGGTGGCACATTGGGGACACTCCCTGTGGCTGGAGGTGACTGCAGGACCCGGCTCAGCTGAGCCTCGGACTGAGGCTGTAAAGCCCCCGAGTGTCATAGCAGAGCCACCCCAGCCCCTCCGACCCCCACTGAAGCCAGACCGACCTCGCATAAGCAAAAATGTGAGGATCCTTTAATGCATGGAGACGTGGACTGCAAAATCTTTGTGGGACACGTGATTGCTTTTTGATTTAATGAAGAACGACATACACGCCCCAGGTCTGTCTGTGAAAAATGAAGTGGTTTGCTGGAAAACGCTGGAGAGAGATTTATTTGATGAAGAGATGATTTTGTTGATTTGGAGGAGGACACGGGGTAAGGGCTCCGGAGGATCAGGTTCAGCCCGCTCAGTGTGCACTTGCCATTGCATTCATCAGCACACAATCGAGCAGGGTCTGTGCCTCAGTTTCCTGCCTGTGCGCTGAGGGTTCCCCAGCTGCAGAGCTGCTGTGCCGAGAAACATCCAGCCGAGGGCACGGGGCGGTTCAGAAGGGTGATGCAGAGTGGAAAACCCAAATCTGACTCGCCAGCAGGAGGGAGGAAGCGATGGCACCTCAGGCAGCCGCACAACTGCCACAGCACATTGCACACCACCACAGGCTCATTTCACCTGGTTCTTTACTGGCACTTCCACCCTGCAAAACCCCCGGGGGCCGTACAACATTTACTCTGTACTGAAATCTGTGCTTTGCACAGTCATGCCAAGTACTGGTCAGGATCGTCTTTATTTTGGTGGTGCTTGAGGAGGGGGGACCTGGATGGGACAGGCATAAAATATCTTAAAGTTGTAGGTTGAGGTAAGCAGTGCATCCTGATCTGATTAGTTCTGTATCCTCTCAGGGGCTGGTTTTGTTTTTATAGTATCTCATAAGGGGGTTTTATTTAGCTAAGGATAACACAAATCTTGCAGAGCAGAAGGTGTCACCCTCCTCCTTGGACCACTACTGAACATTGAGGTCAGAGACCAAATTTTGGTTTCCAGGCCACTTTCTTCTGCAAGCAAAAAATGGTTTAAAACCCCCATTCTTGATGCACTTTAATGGGCACATTACATCAAGAGAAACTCTGTATTTACTAATATGAAATGGAAGAGACTAACAGGTATTTGAAATCGCTGACCATTTTTATCTGGTGTTTACTCCACCCCCATGTTGCCCAAAGAGCTTCTCTATATTTGTTTGTTTAACCAACAGTTTGAAATGCTCTTTGTTCCCAAAGTGTGTCCTGAGGAAATAGGCTGTTAAACAAGATTGATACCAATCGATCCACAGATAGATATCCACATTGATGAATCCTCTCCTTTTACACTTGATAGGCTCAGTATGACCAACAGATTTCCAGTTATTACACAGAAAGCTCCCAAGCCACACCAATGAATTTATTAAACCACGCTGGTTTATGTATCCAGCTGAGAGACTGACAGCCCTGTACAGTAGATCCATACTTAAAATAGACAACTCCTGTGGAGCATTTGTACTGAATTTAAAGGAATATATTATATGAAATCAATAGAAGTTTTGGTATTGATTTCACAGGACTGGGATTTCACTCAGCGCGGCTCTAAAGCATGGATAAAATAGATTGCATGGGAAGCATTAGTTTAAAATGAAAATTAAAAAGTTGCTGTATTTAAGACTGGGAAGACAGAAGAAGTAGGCGAAAGAGTGCAAAGAAAGTGAAAAATACAGGGAGGAAGAGGAAGAATGTGACCAAG
This sequence comes from Tichodroma muraria, assembly GCA_013390105.1. Lineage (NCBI taxonomy): Eukaryota > Metazoa > Chordata > Aves > Passeriformes > Sittidae > Tichodroma > Tichodroma muraria. The sequence continues at coordinate 68,463 of WAAG01022903.1, forward strand.
GGAAAGCTGTCCTGATTGTATTTTTCTGGGAAGGTGTTCCCAGCCAGTGGTGGTTATAAATAGGCTACCCTGGCTGATTACATCATATGCAAAAGGCATTTTGCTTGGCTTTAGCACGATCATATGGATTAGCATGATTACAGCTAGACTTGAAAAATAGCAGGCTTCCTTTTCGGGCTTGACATTTTATTTATTTTTTTAAGAAAAGTCCAGAGGAGCAATCTTCTGCCACCAACAGAGCTGTGGCATCGTCCCTGACAGGCGAATTTCCAGGAGCAGCCCGCGGTGATAACAGGAGCTTTCCTAACACCCTGCCTCAGCAGCACGTGGAGCTCCTGCCACCAGAAACTTGCCAGCAGCTGGCTCTGCCCAGCCCTGGAAATTCCTGTCCTCTGGGATGTCTCTGCTCAGTGGTTACATCTCTGGAAAAATCTGGTGGAGGCGTTTGCTGAAGATGTATGTATTGTGTACACCCCCTGTGCACGCTTACGAACTCCCACCGGCATAAAGGGCATTGTCGTATATCCTGCGTGGTCTCCTCTGACCAGCTCAAGTTTAAAATTTAAGTCTTTTCTTATGTATTCAGGATCCAAATGTAACTAAAAATGCCTTTTCCTACGTGTTACCTACGTCTTTGCAGCTTGGAGAGCCGAAGAAGGAAAAGGCCCTTGCGGCGCAGCAGTTCACTGCGCTGAGGTGTTGCTCCCCTGCTCCTGAGTGCAGCTCACGGCCAGACAAAGCTCCCAGTGCAGCTCCCAGGGCTCATCCCCAGCGCGGGGAAGAGCCGTGGAAGTTCCCTGCAAGGTTGCTGATACGAAGTTGACCGTAGCTCTGCAGGCAGTGTAAACCAGGGTGATTAACATCCATTGTTGGGCAGAGACCCAGACACTCAAATTCAGTTCATAAGGGTTCTAGATGGAATGTTCCAAGGGCAGTGACTCCTCCAGATTAGACTCTATTCCAATCCAAACCCAGGAGACTCCTCTTTAAACACCTTTTATGGCATCATAACTATGATAATGGAGGGACTCTTTTTTCTCCTGTACAGCAAAATAAAGGTTATGTTTTCCTTCAGTCCATCCCCCATCTTCCTTTTTAGAAGCTGCTGAACACCTCAGTCAAACCTCATGACAGAGGAGAAGTTCTGAAGACACGAGTTTGTGCTAGTTGTGTGACAGTCATCACCTGGAGAGGGAAGATCCAAATTAATGTGCTCATTGGAAGCAAGAATTAGGGTTCAAACCTTACCCACACAGCAGCCAGCAAGGCAGAGGGCACCAAAGTGGGCCTGAGGAGTGGGGGAAGGATGGAGAACAGTCCTGTAGCAACCTCAGCCACGGCTCAGGGAACAACTCCCTGCCTGACCTGCTGGTGCTTTTGGCCCAGCTGCAGATTATGCAGCCACAACATTGCTGAAGCAGCTTCCCTGTGGGAATTGTTAATGCAAACACGACTGAGCCATCACCTGAGCCAGGTTCCTGTTTTTTATATGTATTTTCAGGCCTTTATAATTACAGGGTACCTGTTCATTACTAAGCTTCAAAGTTAGAAACTTTCCAAGCTCAGTTCTCCCACGCGAGGGAAGGGAATAACACAGGAATTGTAATTTTTTGGAAGACCCACCAAGGAGCTCCGAGGCAGGAGGAATGAGAGGCATGTGGGTTAGGCAGGCAAACAAACAAATCTCTGGGTGTTTGTAAAAATGCCCGAGCATTTCACCTGCACAGGAGTAAACTTCATCAGCTCTGATTTCCCACAGTGTGACAAGTGTCCTTGTGCAATATCTTGTGTCAGATGTCAGAGGCAATCTGAGAATAAGAGGTCCAGCTTTCCCCAAGAATACCAGTATTTTTCAGAATGGAATACCTGGTGGTAGGTGAATAACATTCCCCCTCCTCTGCAATATTTGTTCAATTTCAAACACTTACTTGCTTCTGAATAAACCTAAGATCAGAGGCAGGTGTAACTTGACTTTTGTCTGCTGTCTTCTTTGGATTTCATGGCCCAGTGATACATCAGGAGAGTAACAGGAATCCTGTGAGATCCTTTCCTCCCAGACAAGGTACACAAACCCTTTCTTTTAGCACTCAGCTGTAATGGAGCCTTGGGAGATGTCTCATAATTACCCCATTTTCAGGGGGAATGTAGGGCCAGCAGTGGCGTGAGGGTGCATCAGGGCTGCCATAGCCTGTGGTCAATCCCCTGCATGGTTTGGAATTGGGTTATGAGGTGGGTTTTTTTTTTTCAGGGAATACCAAACAGTATCAGAACGTGCCAGTGAAATACTGAATCAGATGGCAGTGAAAATACAACTTAGTGGACAGCAAATGAGGAGCCCTCCCCGTGGGTCCGTGTCTCAGATAACCACGGCGGAATTGCAGGTGGCGTTCTCCATCATCCGTTTGTTGTTCCACTTTGTGTTATCCTAGAAAGCAGCTGGTGGAAGGCACATGGAGCACGCTGCCTGTCCTGGCAGAGGACTGAGTTTGGTTCCAGGTCTGTGTTCCTGGTACTTGCAGAGAAAATTGTGTGGAGATGACTTGAAACAGCAGCTCGAGAGAGAGAATTATCAATTTCCTTGCTCGTGGCAGCAGTGCACCAAGATCGAAACTGAATTATTTTCAGATGTCAAAATACCACTTAGCAGGGGGCTTTTACTTAGTAAAATTAGCTTTCATTTTCTGCTTTTATGGGTATGATTAATAACATTTTTTTAATGTGGTAGACCTAATTCTATTTCTTCTGCTACAGCAGTTTTTCCAATTACTTTTATCAGTTTTATCCCAGTCCTAAATTTGGCTACTTTCCATATGGGTGAATTTGGTTCATGCCACACTTTGAGAAGGATTGGCAACCAGTTGTTAATGGAGATTCAGAGCAGGATTGGGAGGTGCCATCTGCTCTTTGATAACTCAGCTTTTAGTTAAAAAAAATATTATCACCAACTAAAAAATCCCCAAGTCCCTTGTCTTCAACTGTTATGGTCAGAAGTCAATAGGAAAAAAACCAACCCAAAACATTAACACTTAAAACCATGAATAGAAATCAACACAAAATTATCCAAATAAAAGCTGATAGAAAAAAAGGACACAAAAACACGAGTTGTTGTTTTTTTTTATGAAACATTAGCTTGGAGCAATGACTCGAATATCTAAAATGATCAAATTTAGTGCTCTACTCTTTATGCCAGGAGGGAGGGGGAAATGCAGGGGTAGAACAGAATGGTCAGTCTTCAGCCTCTGCATAATTTACTCAGAGTGTTGTCCTCACAATTTATAGATCTAGTACCAAGATTTAGTACCAAGAGTACTAAATAGAATATAAAAGATCTATAGATTTAGTACCAAGAGTAAAGTGTGGAAGAAGCTCATCCCTGCCTTCTCCCCATTCCAGCTTTCCTACAGGTCGTTTCTTGTCCAAGACTCAAAGCTGCTGGTATGTTCTGCCTGCTGTAATTGTCTCAAGAAACTGATTTCAATGCATTATCTCCAGGTTTGATGACATTTCCAATACCATTCTTTTAAATGAACTGAAGGATTTTTGTCTGAATTTTCAGAGATGCTGGAGTGCCACAGCAGAATGAGCCCACCGAAGTTAAGATTATGCTTTTAGTATTATTTGATATCTCTGCTTAAATTGAACACAGCTGAGTGTATGGGCTCATCTGAGTGCCTTAGGGGTGACAGGTAAGGGTGGATTTGTGCCACCCCTGGGTGCCAGCCTGGCTGCTCCAGCTGTGCCAGCCTGGCCCCTCAGCTGTGCCAGCCTGGCTGCTCCAGCTGTGCCATCCTGGCCACTCCAGCTGTGCCATCCTGGCCCCTCAGCTGTGCCAGCCTGGCCGCTCCAGCTGTGTCATCCTGGCCCCTCGGCTGTGCCAGCCTGGCTGCTCCAGCTGTGTCATCCTGGCCACTCCAGCTGTGCCATCCTGGCCCCTCGGCTGTGCCATCCTGGCCACTCCAGCTGTGCCATCCTGGCCCCTCAGCTGTGCCAGCCTGGCTGCTCCAGCTGTGCCATCCTGGCCACTCCAGCTGTGCCATCCTGGCCCCTCAGCTGTGCCAGCCTGGCCACTCCAGCTGTGCCATCCTGGCCCCTCAGCTGTGCCAGCCTGGCCGCTCCAGCTGTGTCATCCTGGCCCCTCGGCTGTGCCAGCCTGGCTGCTCCAGCTGTGTCATCCTGGCCACTCCAGCTGTGCCATCCTGGCCCCTCGGCTGTGCCATCCTGGCCCCTCAGCTGTGCCAGCCTGGCTGCTCCAGCTGTGCCAGCCTGGCCCCTCAGCTGTGCCAAGGCCACATGGTGAGCAGGGAAGGTGCCAGGCAGCTGCAAGGCTCCAAAGAGTTCTGAGGTGATGCCCTTGTGGATGCGGCTCTGCCTCTGTGGAGAGAGCTGGGATGAAGAATTCAGGGGGAAGCAAACAACCAGCCAAAGCCAAATCGGTTGTATTTGGCTCAGAAGAAAAGTACTTTTTAAGGCCCTTCATAATTATAGTCTTGGCAGGGCTTTGGCTGCACAGAGGGCCGGTGCAGGGTTTGGATTCAACGGGTCTAAGCCATTTCCATTGCAAACCTCCCACCTTTCAGCTAGTTGTGTCTTGTAACTTGGTTATCCCTGGATCAACAGCTTAAATTTTAATGTAGTTATGTTAGCTAAGGTCCAGTCTACTCCACAGACTTTAACTAGATTAAGAGGCAGATCAGCTATAATTGGAGTCCCTGATTGAATTAGATTGGGATTACAAATATAATTGGATACTACCCTATTTGAGACACTTCAAAGGAAATATATCTTTGGAGCATGAAAGCTGAAAAATCAACAAACCTTTGGAAATCCTTGAGCCTGTTTCCTGTGTGGACGCAGCCAGGCCCGTGGAGCTCCAGGAAGATATTTCTTAACAGACAGTTCACTCGTAAAAACCCTAAATCAGATCCCTCAGGTACATTCAAGTCGAAGGCAATGTAACCTTGCCACTTTTTAATCTCGCCCGTGGTAGTGGTGCGGCCAGATTAGGCTAAAACTGTGCCTGAAAGAAGCTTTAAAACCTAGTGACAAGTCCTAAGTATGGACTAATAGCCCCAGGTTTTATTGTGGGGTGTCAGCGAGGAGGAGCCGCAGTGGAAGCAGAGAACTCCTTGTGCTGACATGGCTTCTGCAGACATTTCCATTTGAAAGGGGCACTTGGCTGAACAATGGTCCTGGCGCTGCCTCAGTGCTTGACACCTTGCAGCACGTAAAGGACAAAAGCCTGAAAACTTTTTTTTTTTTTTTTTTTTTTCATGTGATATCTTTTCCTGTTTGTGGTCTTTAGTCTTTCACTCCTGTGAGCCTCTAGCCACTGGTTAAATAGGTCACACCGTGAACGGGCTTGTCACAATAACAGCAGGCTCACAGCCCGAGTGGGGAAAACCTCCTGAGCCCAGTCTGGGGAGAAAACCAAAGCTCTAACTGCCTCCGAACTGACCAGCCATGAGACCAAAGGAAATTGCAGTTCCACCCTCCAAATAGCCAACGTGAGCCTCCATGAAGATCCCAACGCTACTGAGAGGATGCTCCAACCAAATGACTTCAGCTCACATCTTACCCTCCTTCAATCTCCTCATCCAGGCTTCCCCAAAGCCCCCAAACACTCAGTTTTAGATGGAAATAAGTTATTATGTGAGAGGTATTTTCAGGGCAAACACCCAGCCTGGGGTGCTGTTTGTTCTTTTTTGGATGTTCCCTTTCTTCACCTTCTCCTTTGGACTGCACGGAAATTTGCCACTCACAAAAAGAGCTCCGCTGTGGTTGTGCACAGCTCAGCCCTGAAGTCTCAAAGTGCCTTGCACACATGAAAAATGCTTTAGAAAATGAAAAAAGGCCTCAGCAAACCACAATCCCCTGACCTGTTCCTCGTAACATTCAGTCCTGGCTCTCTCCACCAGAACTCAGGAGCAGCAAAGAGCCTTCACAGGACGCTGGAATAGCAGTTAATAAATTGTAACCCCCACATTGGTGTTTCCCCACACTCTTTTGCTGATTAATTGTTAACAACATCCCTGTTTAAAAGTGTGCCAGGACAAGCTGGGTCCTGATTTATTTTTTTGACATCCCACAGATAGATATTTTTAGGCAAAAAGATAAATGCATTGAAGTAACTCTGTGGCCCAAAGTGAGGCCTGTAACCATGAAAACAAAAGGAGATATGGGACTCTTGGCTCTTTTGTGTAACAGATCATGGGTATCTGGGAGAGGTTTTATTTATATGTCATTTGCATACACAAGATTTACGCTTGCAATTAAGTTTCAGTGTAAATTAACCTGGCCTCGGTGTCTGTTTAATTGCAGGTGCAAATCAAGCTGGTAACACATTTTCTTCCTCTTCAGATTTGGAAGCAGCCCACATCTGAGCCCCCAAAATCCGAGTGGGGATTTTCCAGGTGGCAAAAAGCCTCACAAAAAGATCTGAGCTCTTACCTGTAAATTGTCCCTTATGCATTTTAATTATAAAGGTTTTTCCACAAGCAGTTGCTCTTGTTAGGTTCGGGTGCACAAATCCACTCAATTTTGCACATCAAGAGAGTAAATCGTCTCCAAATATTGATATATGTTGAAACTATTGATCCAGCCGAGCAGGTATCTTCCCTGTAGCTGAGATTTTCCAATTTCTAAGGCCGGTGTTATGTGACATCTTTAGCATGAGCAATCTTTATCTCGGTGCTGGTTAATTGAGAGGGCTCAGATTACCCTGAGGAGCCAGACACTTTGGGGTGGGGGGTTGCTGTAATTTGGGACATCAGGAATTTTGGCTCCAAGAACAATTCTTTTCAAACTTTTCTTTTCATCTCCAAGATTAACTTGAAAATTTCCAGGGAGGGAAGGGAGAACAGCTGGGGTTAGAAGCACCAAAGAGATTGGCAGTCACCTTGCGTGTGCTGAAGGGTGACCAAAGAGAGGAAAAAAATGCAATTTCCTTTATTTACTAAGCTTGCTCCATTCCAGGTTGTGTACGACTTGGCAACAATGTATTGATTTTTCAGGAGTTTCTTTTTACAATTACAAAAGAAAACGAAATTACTGATTGGGAAGGAAAACTTCTTTGTTCTGTTTTGTAAAAGAACCAGGGAGTTTTGTGTGTTTGGAAGAAATAGAAATGCATTAAAAGATGAAAAAGGGAAGGAAGAAGATGATGCCACAGAAATCAATACAGAGAATTAGGTGAAATAGAACATCTTGTATGTTCTTCAGAAAATCATTTTCCATACACTAAATACATTTGCAGACTTGTTCCCTACAAACCTTTTCAACTTGTTATTGCAGTCTGAAGGTACAAGTTTTAAAATGGCTCAGCAATGTTTTTTTTATTTCTTTGGGGGGGTGAAAAGCAAAACATTGGGAAGTGCTTGGGCTTTCAGAGACCAGATGAGGTAATCTCAAGAAATGCACAAATTTTATCATCCCTGCAGTGGCACAAAGTTATTGCCTGGGGCTGGAAGAGCTGGTCGAGGTGCAGGGTGTTACCTGCAGGTGAAGTAATGAAAAAACTCGAGGTGGAGCATCCTCATCACCCCCTACTAAACACCCGCTGCTGGTTCTGGCTTTAGAGAGAGTCCTTGTCTGAACTCAGAGTGAGAAATGGTGAAATCAAGGCTGAGGAGCCTGAATTTGGGTGAAATGAAGACTGAGGAGCCTGAATTTTGGGTGAAATCGAGGTTGAGGAGCCTGAATTTGGGTGAAATGAAGACTGAGGAGCCTGAATTTTGGGTGAAATCGAGGCTGAGGAGCCTGAATTTGGGTGCTAGTGCCTCTGGCAGGAATGGAATCACTGGTGCCAATAACCAGGGAGCAGCCCCATCCCCTCAGTCTGCCCCTGCTTTCTATTCTGGGCCTCGGTGTGCTCAGGGCTGTTAAAGCAGAGCATGGCAAAGCCCAAGGGGCCCAGGAGGAGCCCTGATGTGAAGTTACAGGTTGGGATGAGCCAAACTCCTGCTCCCAGGCAGCGAGGGGCAGAGCAAGGATGGTGGCAGCAGGGCTCTGGGCAGGGTTTTGAGCCCCCAGAGCCAAAGGCTCCCAGTTCAGCTCGGTGACATCTGAGTATCAGCATGAACAGCAGCATCCCGGCTAAGCCAGCCTGTGCTCCCACCTCGCTTTTGTTCTTTTTGTGCTGCACTGGCTGAAAAATAACCCAGTAAGAAAAACAAACAAAAAACCAAACGAAAACCTGCAGGCTCAGCTGGGTCATTTCCTCAGCCCACGGCCACAAAAAGTAGGTGTGGGTCCCTCCAGGGAGGAGGGGAGCCTGCACCCGGGGCTGGAGCCCACCGGCCCCAAACCTGCCCACCCAGGATCAGCCTGGCACCCTCCGAGCCGGGATCAGCTCTGGTTTGTGCAGGAGCATTTCTGCTTCTGAAAAGACTCTGCGGGTCTTTTTGCCACCAGTGTAACTTCACCTCTAGGAAAGGGGAAATTAGTCTGCAATTATGTAATTATCAGCCACCCTGAAGCTCAATTAATGCATTTTGTAACTCTTCCGGAGAAGGGGGGAAGTCTGTTTGGTGCACGGTGTAAATATGAACCACAGGGATTTCTCCCTCCAGCTTTGTCTGGCTCTGTTTTTAACAGCAGTAACAGAGTGGTGTGCTTAAAAAAAACGGAATTCAGCTCCGAGCTGGGCATGGCCTGGCTGGGTTTATTTCTGCCCCTGCCTGTGTGAAAGGAGCTGCTGCAGCTCTGGGAATGGGGAATTCTGCTGGGATAGCCCGGGGCAGCCGTGGTGCACTGACACACAGCCCTGCAAGGAATACTCCGAGTACCCGGGATGCATCTCCCGGGCCAGGCTGGGTTTACCTCCCCATGGATTGTACAGCAGAGCATAACTCTCCTAAAATCCTCTCAAGTCCTCTGCTCCCTGCTCTGCAGTGAAGCTCTGGGGGTGTTCCCAAAGTTAAGCAGGTTTCCCAGCACTGAGGTGTCTGCAGAGTTAAGCAGGGACAGAGACACCGAAGTAAGGTTTGGTGTAGATAAAGAACTTAGTAAGGCCTTGGAATTCCGTGGAACGAGGCAGGGCTTGGTCCTGTCACTGCACAAGCACCGGGTTCCTTGTCCCAGGGGGTGTCGCAGTGGATCTGCCCCCTGAAGCTGCTTTAGCAGCTCCCAGCCTGGCCAGGGAGTGCCACTGCCATACAGGAGGGAAAGGACAGAGGAATCCATAAATTCACCTTTTCAGTCCTGCTAGACCCTGAGGGGTGGGATGTCCAGCTCTTCCGTAGTTCCATAGCCAGAGAACAGCATCTTCTCCCAGCTCCAACCTCCAAAGCTTAGCTCATTCCCCAGCAGAGCCCGGAGCCCTGGTGGGATGGGTGGAGGGGCTCATTAGCAGTGGGGTGATGGGGAACACCTGAGGCTCTGGCCCCACAGTGCTGGTGACCCAGCAGCTCCATTCTACCTTCTGCTTTCAACATTTTCTCCAGAAAAAAGTGATTTCATTTCATAGAACCATGGAATCTCCTGAGCTGGAAGGGACCCACAAGGATCACCGAGCCCGACTCCTGGCCCTGCAGAGACACCCCACCAACCCCACCTGAGCGTGTTCCTTCAACTCTGGCACCCAAATCTCACATGCCAACCAAACCTTACATGTAATTCTGTTATCTGTGGGATATGATGGAAGTTCCATCCATGTGTGCTCAAAAGTCAAGGAAAAAAGGTTTTAATTCACGGCGTGAGGGGGTGTTTTTGCACACTTCCATAATTTTGGGGATCTACAGTTACAGAGCCAGCTGATGGTCACTCTGCCCATGAATGAGGACTATTCAGAGCCCTCACTGCTCATATCCAGCAGTTTCTTGGTACAAACTGTTTGGTTTCGGGTTTCCAGCTCCCACCATATTTGAGGTTTCATTTAGAACTGAAGTTCCTAGAGAAACAAATGCTTGTAAGAGAAGGTCTGGGTGGGGTTCATCCTAAGGTCATAAACCCTGAGAAAGTAAACAGAACATTTTCAGTATATATATATATTTCTAGTATATAGATGTTTCCAGTATTTATATATAACCTCTGTGTGTGTATATATATATTTATTTATAGGTATTAAGGTCTCAGATAACTTTAAGGTAATTTTGGAGCCTTTGGGGATAATTTAAGCTAGTATCTGACAGTGTGAGTGTGTATGTCTTTTTTTTTCCTCCTGAAACTATGAGCATAATGCTGTGTTTGTCTCTTATGTGGAATTTATTCATCCAAACTCAGTGAATATTCAGTTTGCCAGATACTATCAATGATAGGTGAATAAAACAGGCAGGAAATCAGATTTCAGCCTGCTGGGAATCTGAGCTCCAGTCTCCTTCTGGTTTTAGTCTGATGATCACAGCAGGTAAATGGATTGTGGGGCTACAACTTGGAAAGGGTATCAAGAGTAAGGAAAAGAAATGCTGAGGGGGATGGATGGGAGGAAGTGAGGGGATGGCGAAAAGAGGGAAATGCTCTGGTGCTGGGGAAGGTCCTTGTGACAGATTCCTCAGGTAGAGCTCAGCAAGACTGAGTTTGACTGAGTGGGCAGATCCACAGTGGGCCTGCAGCCATGAAACAGATTTGCCAAATTGCCTTTGCTTCATTAGATTTATGAGTTTAAAAAGCACGTTAAATATTTTTTCCTTTCTTTGCCCCCCTCAGGAGAGAATTAGCGTGAATAATGCAGCAGAAGGCTGAGGGCAGCAGTTCAGTGGTGCCCTCCTGAATCCTGGCGAATCTGGAATTAGGGCAGGCGGGATCAGGTGTGTGTGGAGTCAGCGTGGGTACCAACCAGCATCCAGGGCAGGAAACTCATCTGAGCTGCTGCTTACTGCTGGGCTTTAGAGCTCATCCCCTCTCTCTTTTAGAGGCAGAATCTCTCTGAGGGACATTTCGCCTTTCTGCAGGGTGTGAGCACCAAAACTTGATTTTAGGACAACAGAAATGAGTGTGTGGGACAGAAACAACTAAACCAGGAGGAGGGAAAGGTGCCAGTCTCATCCAGTAATGAGTTTTGATACTGGACATCATTTGATGCTCAGGAAAGATGGTGTCAAAGACCAGCAAGATAATCAGCCACCCCATTTGGTTCTGTTTTGAGCTGGAAATCAGAGTACAGATCAGACTCTGAAGCCTGAGGTTAAACGAGCCTTGCAGAAATGCCATTAGCAACAACAGTTAAACAAAGATGTTTCTGTCGTCCAGTGTGTGCATGAAACTTTTAAAATCCTTGTCTGGGTGGCCATGAGTCCCACAGTTCAATAAATCACTTCCCTGAGAAAGCATTTCCTATGAAGTTGCTGTCGAATATAATAAAATATCTCTTGAATGTCATGTCCCCTTTTTATGTGTCTCTCTGCAAATATTAAATGATTTTACTTCCTGCTGTTTAATCTCTAAAAGCCTCTTGCCTGATTTTCAGAAGTGCTGAGCACCCACAAACGGAGTCAGTGGGCTCTGTAAGAGCCCAAGATCTCTCCAAGATCAAGGCAGGTGTTGATGCTCAGGCAGCTGAACGCTGCCATTGATTGCAGCCCGTGGGATGGAACAGATTTCCCAATCTGAGAGCTCACAGAGGAGGACCACAGCTCAGGAATACACTTTGTAAAGGGATGTACTACCTGCTCTAAAGACACAGTTAAAGAATTAAATCCAAACCTGGGTCCAAATCCCAGCTGCTCTTCTCCAGCTGCCAACTCACCTTTTGCATCTCCAAGTGGTGTTTAAGCTCCTGACTAGTAATTACAGCAAAACCAGCACAGGACTGGCCACGGGTTGCAGCTCTTGGGTCTTGCTGTGGTGATGTGGGTGGGCTGAAGGCTGAATTCTTAAATAAAAATGCACAGGGAGAGTGTTGAACCAGCCTGTGGCGCTGAGGCTGTTCTGTATCTGAACTCGCTCAATGCAAGTAAAATATTTTGCTTATAAAGAATTTTCATAAACATGTCTTGGGATGTGTATGAGAGGTGGGTCCTAGGATGTGCATTAGGAGGAAGCTAAACAAGCTGGTATAAACACAGGCCTGGCTCTGGAGGAGGAGGATAAATGGTCTGGCTCTGCGCTGTCCCACAGAGCCCCAGGACCTGCAGGATCAGCCCCAGCCAGCTCCATCTGTGAGAGACACCCCAAAACAGGAGATCCTGGCTCATTCCCAGCCCCTGGCTAAAATGTCTTTAAAATGCAACCACATCTAACTCATCTTCAGCTAAAATACAAAAGGGCAGATCTGCCTCAGGGGGTGTCTCGGTGCTGAAAATACCTGAAATTTCTCAGGCATGGAAAGGACAAATCACAGGGCATTAGGAGATTTTATTGAGATTTTATTGTCTGCTGGTCAACACATCCTCAAAACGTCCTGCCAGGTTTTGAAAGGGATTTAGGCACTGAAGGGTACAGTTGGGCATGGAAGGGGGCTTTCAAGAGAGTCTGAGTATTCCAGGTGCCCAGTTCCCACTGGAATTCAGACACGCCTCAGAATTAGTGTCCCTTTACTTTCATCCTGCAGCCTTGATTCCCATTAAACCCCAACTTAGGCAAACCTCAGCTGGAAAAATCAGATATTCAGCATTTAAACTCTGGTAGTTGCCTAAATATAGATGCAAGTGCCTAATTTGAGACTTCCACTAAACCTGTGTTTAAAACTACCACCACGTCTAACCCGTACAAAGGCACAAATCCACCCCGAATAATCAAACCAATAATTGAACTCAAATGCTTTCATCCAGAAAAGGGCAGCAATTGAATTAAAATCTCCAAGGATTTTTGGAGCCAGGGTGGACAGTGTAAGTTATAATCTAGTTTATGGTATAAAGTACTAATTATATGTCCATGGTATTCATCAGACTAAAATGCTTCCTGTGTGAGGTAAAAAAAAAAAAAAGGTATGGTAAAGATTAATTTAATTATACATTTTATAGACGAAACTATGTTTCTAATATTTTGTAACTAACAATAACTTTAAAGGGCAACTGTAAATATATAGTATTTTGGGACCTTAAAAGATTAAAATAAATAACATATGGAGCAAAATAACGTGTGAGGCTTGGATTACAGTTTTGCCAACATCACTTTTAGAAGTACAATACCTTCCTGACAAGTGTGACCAGCAGAACACCCAGCTCAATATAAACTCTGAAATATTGCCCAGAAAAGGACTTTTTACTAGGGGAAGCTGGAAGGCATTTAAGCTAAATTGACAAAAAGTCAGGCTGGGGGGTTCAGCAGGACTGAGGCAGCTCAGGGCCTGGCTGTGCTGTATTAGCAGACCTGCCAGGCAATCTGCATTTCCCAGCTGTCAGCACTACCCATGGAAAGGCCACAAAATAAATCACGATTCCCACCTCATTTATCTCATTTTCTTGCTGCTGCTCGCACCTCTGCGGGTGACGTTTGGGAGCAGGGTGGGTCTGTGTGCCGGGGCAGTGTCCGGGCACCGGGGCAGTGTCTGTGTGCCGGGGCAGTGTTTGTGTGCCAGGGCAGTGTCTGGGCACCGGGGCAGTGTCCGGGCACCGGGGCAGTGTCTGTGTGCCGGGGCAGTGTCTGGGCACCGGGGCAGTGTCTGTGTTACCGGGGCAGTGTCCGGGTGCCCGGGCAGTGTCCGGGTGCCAGGGCAGTGTCCGGGTGCCCGGGCCGTGTCTGTGTTACTGGGGCAGTGTTTGTGTGCCTGGGCAGTGTCCGGGTGCCCGGGCCGTGTCTTTGTTACTGGGGCAGTGTCTGGGTGCCCGGGCAGTGTCTGGGGCCGGGGCAGCCTCTGCCCGTGGCAGGGTCTGCTCACCACCTGCTCAGGAGGGTGACCTTCCGAGCGGCCTAGCTCAGCCCGAGCCCCTCTGCTCCTCCTCATCGTCAGCGGGGAATTCGCGTCCCTGCCCCTCACAGGCAGCTCCGGGTGCCACATGACAAACCCATTAGGGACCGCCCTGCTAACCAAACACCCAGAAGTTTGCTTTCTCCGAGCAGCAATTAATTGTGACGATTATTTTTTTGGAACGGAGGCTCTGCTCTGCTCTCTGCCTGGGGATAGCTGTTAAATTGTTCCTGTGAGAAAGGGGGCTGAGGGCGGCAGCAGCTGTGGAAACCATTGCTGCTCCAAAAGCCCCACCACGGAATGAGCAGAGGCAATTTCCCTGGGACTGCAAACAAAGAATATCTATGTGAAGATGTCTACGTGTGGTCACTCTTGTCCAAACCCTTTTTTCCCATTCTTTTCTCCCCTGTTTATTTTGTGGCCTCTGTCTGATTAAGGCCCCTTTCTGTGTTCTGCTCGGCCTCGTAGGCCGCATCAGTAACAACTTGGTGCTATTTAGTTTTATTTGCTCTTAAAATGAAAAGGGCATTCTTAGGATGTGTTATGTGATACTCCTGTTGTGTTACTTCCCCTGGATAATAAACAGTCTGGAAATTAATGATTTATAGAGGGTTAGTGTTTGGGTGACAGAAACTAGGACAAGTGGCTTGACTCAGATCCCCTGTGCCTGTAACTCCAAATATTTCAGATAATTCTGAATAAATTTGCATTTATTCAGACTCCTGCCCTCTGCACCTCTTTTAACACACAGAAGTCAGAGGAGCATTTAGCACGGATGTCCCGGCCTCTGATGAGGGAACCTGGTGCAAGCCATGGCTGTATTTTCTTTGCAATGAAATACACACACAGCTGAGTTGTATTAGGGGGACAATTCTGCGTGGTAGACTCCAACTGGGCCTTGTTTGATGTACAAATAAGCTTCAGCCCTGCAGGAATTCGGAAGACAGAGTATCAACCCCGGGCACAGCCCTGCTGGGGAGGGATTCTCCCATGGGAACAGGCATCAGCAGCAGGTTGGGGCTGTAACCAGCCTTAGCTGCAGATTCTCTTACCATGGGGTTGGACACAATTGTGGTTCCCAATAATCCAGGATTCCCTCCACGTTGCCTCTTCCCTGCACCAAAATCCTTCCTGTGCTGGCCCACCTTGTCCTGAAATCTGTCACCCAGTCCAGGGAGCTGGTCCAGCTTCAAAACACACAGAGCAGTCGAGGGATGGAGACTGGGAAAGGTGTGATGGGGCAAGAATGTGCTGAGCCCTTGCTGCCATGAAGGCACAATCCAGAGCTTTTGGGCCTCTGGAGCAGTTACCAGGATGAGGATTACGCTGCCTGGCACATAAAGCTTGATTCTGCAATCAAACATAATTGCTTATTAACTAAGGCAGCATTTGCACTAAAATGAACTTATGAATAGCTGCACACATCCTCAACTGCCATGGACTTGATTTAGCACTGGCTGGACTGCACAAACTGCCCCCACCTATAAAACATATTTAAAAGAAAGATACACAAATACATCATTATTAAATAAAACTGAGCAATTCTCAGTGATGCAAAACACAATTTGGAGATCACTGTTAAATATCAAACTTCAGACTGCTGTGAGCAGCTCTTGCTCCAGCTGAAATTTGGACCAACTCTGTAGACTGAGAAAAAAGCCCTTTTTAAAGCTGTGCACCTGCACAAATGCCATTAAAAGCCCAAAAAGAAATAATAGCAAACAGTTCTCACGTGAGCTCACTCCACTTTGATGCTCCAAGTGTAGGTCCTGGGCAGAGCACGTGGGGGCTGTAACACCCTCAAACAATGGGCTTTTGTTCAGCAGCTCAGGAGAGGCTCCAGTATCATTTACCATACAATGGGGCAGTGTGAGGGATGTGCGAACCCACAAACACCCCCCCAGTGCTTTGTGGGTTTGGAAGAGCACAGTGAGATCGCATAACCTGAACTGCAGATGGAGGGGCAGAGCTCAGCCACCCCAGCTCCATTACTGAGACTCTGGGTCAATGTCTTTAAAATCCTCCCAGCCATGGATCAGTGGCTGCGGGAGCAGGGCTGGCACGAGGGCCTTACCAGGCTGGGCTTCTTCCGTGGGTTTCTGAGAAGTGCACGTGGACAGGAGCCCTCTGCCTCAGGGCTCTTTCCTGCAGAGGAGCAGCCTCAGGAAGGGACATCTCACCCCCCCAAACTTGGGGCTTTTGGTAGCCAAGTGCATCAGCAGCTGGTGAAGGAGGTATTGAAAGCTGCTGTGGACACTGGAAATTGTTGCTGTATTTTTCTAATAGATCTGTGCCAGCTTTTCAAGATAAGGGCCTGTCTACAGGCTGCTAATTTATTACCAGTAAAGCTTGGTTTAATAAACTTGTGGTAAATATTTTCTGCTTTTAAGACCCTCTCAGGCTTCAAAGGCCCCGTTTGCTTTAGGGTCCCGGGGGATGCTGGTGCCAATGAGACATGTTTCATTAATTATGTTGCACAAATAAGCCAAATATTGCACAACTGTGGTGAGGAATGCACACCCAGCTGGGTGCTCTTTTGAAGGACAGTTGGTGCCTGGAGCACACGCCTGGGACCTGTCCACACCCCAAAATTGCAGTGTTCCTATTTAAGGCAGCACAGAATTGCCAATAATTTTTCCCCTGGAATTCACAAACACCAGACTGTGTTCCCCAGTTTGAATTGGGATAGAAAGGAGCAGCAAACTGCAGAGGTAGTCAGTTAGGCTGGGAATTATGCAAATACCATGAGATACCAGAGGATAAGGAAGCCTGAGGTCCCGTTCCCAGAAATCTTCTTTGCCTGGCCGAGGTTCAGAGTGAGGCAGCTTGCTGAGAGGAGCCTGGGGTGGGATGTTCGTGGCTCAGGTTCAGAGCCAGGATCCTTGGGTGCTGGAAAATGAAAACAGCAGTGCTGTGAGCAGGTACAGTGCAGTAACAGGGAAAGGGAATCACCAGGGGTATTCCACAGCCATTCCTAAGAGGTCACCAAAGCCGCAACTTTCTGAAGGACTGCTGGAAGAGCTACAGGCAAAGATGATTTTCCCACAGGGGCACAGAGGGATAAAACCCCCTCGTTTTGATTCTCACCTCACCTTTCTGCTCCTAACCCAGCCCCAGAGCAGCAAAAAGCTGCCTCTTGTCAGGGCAGGTGAAAGCCCTGGTGAACAGGGAGTGCAGAAACTGCAAGGCTGCAGATAAACTCCTGAGCAGTCACTCTCCAAACCCAGCACTCTCACAATCTCTGTTTTCCTGGTAGCTGAGGAGGAAAATTACCAAAAGCTCAGCGATAACTGGGAAATGTGGAGGTGTTTGACTGGCTGGAGGGGGGAGCAGTCCCTGGAGTGCTCAGGGAGCCTCAGAGCACCCCTGACAGCGTGGGCCACACGTCAGGGCACGTGCTGCTTTATACTGCCCTGGCATGGAGCTGTGCCTGCCTTGTATATGAATTTTAAATGAATTGTTAACACGTTTTATGAATCTGGTAAAGGGGTGCTGCTGTGTGAGAGAGCACATGTCTGTTCTGCAAGATGGAGTAAATAAATCATGACTTCCACGAGATAAAACTTTATTGAGCAGCAATAAACGACAGAAATGTTTCTCACAGCGTTTAAAGCCGCGTAAAAGAGAGCACGGAGGGCTGATTGCCCCCAGTCCTGTGCTGGGAACAGCTTGTGGTGCCCTGCCAGGGGGGCAGGGGCTGTCACACCCTGCCTGTCACACCCTGGGGCTCTCTGTGATGCCTTCCAGCACCTACATGTGCTGCTCTCAGTCCCCACAAGGTTTTGGTGCCTTTCCCCAGACAGAATCCTTCCCTCGCTCTCTTGCCTCACCATAAATTCCTCTGCTCTGTTGTCCCCAGGACAGCTTTGGAGCAGAGGACACATTGGCTGTGCCACCCTCCTGCCTGGGCTCACACTCTGAAATTGTTATTATTCCCCTGGATTAATAGTAATAGTCATAGTAATAGTCAGTAATAGTAATAATAATAATAATAGTAATAATAATGATAATAATATAATAGCAACAACAATACTAATGACAATAAGAAGAGAACCTGGGGAGGGGCACTCTGGGGAATATTGCATTTACCTGAGTGTCTTTCTTCCCTTCACTGGGTTGGGAATCCGAGTTTGGCTCTCCAAGAACATCTGGGTCTTTTCAAAAGTGCATCAGCTTCCTCCTCTGAGGCTGCTGCTCTCCAGGAGCACAGACCTGCAGGATCAGCAGGAGACGGACCCTGAAACCAGAGCCCAGCCTTTACTCCTGCTGCCCCTGCCCTCCTGCCCTTCTCAGGGGCATCTCTCACCTCCAGATTCAGCTCCTGCTCCAGGGATGCTCGGCAGGGCCAGCTCTGCCCTGGGGGATGCTGGAGGGCCAGAGGCAGCCTGGAACGGAGCCACTGCAGGAAGGAGGAGTTAAAAGCAGAAAAGCAAAGTAATACTGGGAGCTTTTAGAGAGCCAGGGCTGATCTCCACCCGCCATGAAGGGGTAAAAATCTGTACCAGAGCATTTTCTGTCATTTCTCTGCAGTTGGCATGAGGAGATGATGAAGAGCCATGGAGCAGCTTTTTGGGTGGAACACTCTTGATACAGCCCTAGGGCTGTTTTGTTTTCAAATTTCAACCCTCAGCTTGTACAGGTAAAGCCAAGTGTGCCCGTAAGCCAAGGTCCCTCCGCTTCCGATGCATTTTACAGGCCAGGCTTGGCAGAAATGCCTGTTAAAAGAGTTTATCTTGAGATCAACTCCAGTGGCAGTACCCAGGTTATAACAATGAGCCAGCACAGATCCTCATCAGGGCTTACTCTGCAAAGCATTGTTTTGCTCCAGTACTGAATTAAAGATATTTATCTAAACTTACCCAAACAGCTTTTTCTTCAAAATCTTCCACAAACAGGCACTGGTAAAGGGAGAGATATCATCCTGCTTTACCCCAGCACAGTGAGATTGATCCAGAAGCAGCTCACAAACCTTGTAGGCACCATGGGACCCAGGGAAGTCAGGGGCTGCATTTCCACTCCCCGGGGGCAGAATGGCAGCCCAGCATTTGGGGAATTGGGATTCTCCACGTTGAGGTCTCTTTGAGGTTTGATTCTGCTTCAGAACTACAAACTCATCTGTTATTTCTTTGGTCTTCAGGGATATTGGTATGATTATAATTTGTCAAAACTAGGAAATGAAAATAATACAAAGATGCCTTAGCCAAAGCACAGGCAGCATCATTTGGTGCTCCCAGGGAAAGCTGGCGCTCTGCACAGGCTCAGATTGGTGCAATTATTCCCTTAGCCCAGCTCAGTGCTTAATAAAGAATTCCCATCATCCCAGAAGTTTCTTGGTTTCCAAAAAAGCTCCCTTTCACCCCCAGAGATGCCCACAGAAGCAGACAGATAAATCTTCCTTCTTGGGGGAAAGTTTTGTAGAGTAATAAAGTTAAAAAATAAAAAGGGGGAAAAAAAAAGCCACTTGCCTGATGGATCCCTTTTGGCGGAAGGTGGAGTGGGATGAAATCCCCTGCCATGGGCCAGCCTGACTGTCCCTGCAGTGCCCTCAGCGGGGCTGCAGCCCCGTAAATCTGCTCCTCAGGGGACCCCCACTGCCACAGCTGATCCAGGGAATGCTGCATGAACACCGCGTGCCTCTGAGGAGACAACAGAGAGCCCAGATAAGAAACTTTATATACACATGGCACTACTCCCCTCTCCATCCAGACATTTTTAAAACATCTCCATATAGAATTCAACCAGGGAGATGTGAAACGAGGTGAAATTATTCAGGATATACAGTGGAGGAATTTTATTACTGAGCTGACTGCATTATAAATCAAGTGCTCTGTAAATGCAATAAAACAATTGTTTAGTCTGCATGATTCATACCACAAACCTCAGTATTCTGTGTTTTGATCTTATTGCAGCAATAAACTGTCTAGACAGCAATTAACAAACTGTTTTTTCTTCAGATGTTTGGAGTGCCTTTGCTGCCTGATCAGCACTCAGAAATACAAGGCTTTTTCTCTATTCCTATTAATTATCAGGTTGATCAAGAGGCAAGGTCAGCTGCAATTTACAGCATTTCTCTTTCCATGAATTGGTGCAGGAAAGGTACCAATAATAGTGATGTTTTTTATTAGTACTAAGGATTTATTTTATCACGACGCTCCAAAATGAGCTTTAAGATGTAATTTATGTGAGCAGAAGGTGCCATTTCAGGTCCTCATTCAACAAACTACTTATGCTTGTACCCAGGTTTAAACATTTCAGTAATCCCAGGAGAATGCGTGCATGTAAACTATTTAAATTTTGGTACCTGAGTTCATCCTTCACTGAATGACAGCTGAAAAATGGATCCCTGATGTGTGGTTATCCCTTCTTTTTACACAGTGAGTGAAGCAGATTTGCTGTGGTTTGCTGTTGAGTCTAATGGCTTAGACTGGGAGGTGGGAGGGAACCTGGGACAGCTTCGGGGGGAAGGAGAGGCTTGAGAAAAGCCTGAAATACATGGAGAGGCTTCTCCAGGTGCTCATTTCACGAGTTGATACCAGCAGGTGTGATTACACAGATTTACAGCAAGGCAAACAAGGCTGGGCTTCCCCTGGTGCTGGGCAGGTGGCCCTTCCCTCTCAGGTGGGACAGGCCCCCCTGTGCAGGTGACCCTTCCCTCTCAGGGTGGCTCCAGGTGGGACAGGCCCCCCTGTGCAGGTGACCCTTCCCTCTCAGGGTGGCTCTGGGTGGGACAGGCCCCCTGTGCAGCCAGGGCTGGGGCCAGGGGCTGCAGGGACCAGGGATGTGTTCCTGGCTGAGTTTGTGCTCCTCAAGAGAGGCTCACCCCTCCCTACCCTGCAGCAGCTGCTGGGGCTCAGCACAATTCCCAGAAGATGAAAACGCCCAGTCCCCAGCTCTTCTCGGGTTTTTCCAAGTGCAAAGCAGGATCTGGGGGCTGCCGGAGCATCCCTGGACGCGCTGCTGGTGCTGCAGGAGCTGCTCGGTGCAGCCCTTGCTGGACAGCTCCCACCAGAGCTGCGGCTCACCTGAACACGAGACAGGGGTGATGGATTCTGTGGAGCCAGCTCAAACCCTCACACACCGCAGTTCCCCAGGAAAATCCACCGGGGGCTGGAAAGAACACAGAAAACCCAGCCCAGGTGCTCCACGTTCTGTTTTGCAGGAATAATTCCATGAGATTTGACTGTAACTCCTGTAAGTCCTGAGTAAATACGTGATGTCTTCAGAGCGTAATGAAGAAAATAACTTCGAGGCTGCTGTTCAGAAGTTATTTGAATAATAAAAAGCGTCCCCTAAGCCACTGAGAAATACTCACTGTGTTGGTTTGGTATTTGGTATTTAAGTTTCAGCTGTGCTCACACACAACTTACACCACACCTCTTACAGAACCCCCCTCCTCCTCCATCACCTTCTTTTTCTGTTTTAACTAAGTTCATGCCCTTGGGAACCTTGCAAAAGAAGTTGCTTTTCATTCAAAAATGTTTTTTCTCTATTCTGTACAAATGCTGGGCAGATTTTGCTGGATTGCCCATGAAGTCAGACCTGCAGCTCTGATATGTTTCCCTGGAGGAATTTTTTATTTTCCTCCCTTAAGATAAAAAGATGTAGGACTGTGCAGACTTTCCAAGCAGTTATTAGGGAACATGCACAGCCAGTCAAATCAAATTCTGAGCTTGCTAACCTTGGCAGTGTCCCTTTAAATTAACTTTGCAGCCTGGAGATGCACAAACAAAAGAATTTAAAGACTTTCTCTGAAGCAGCAGCATAGAGGAGGAATAAAAAAATCCCATCTTGAATTTTTCCTAGTTTGCTAATTTTAATCTTGGGCATGAAAACTCATTGTCACTGTTCACTTGGAGATTTTTCTTGGGCTTAAAAACAATGCAGAGGGTCAGGGCAGTGCTGATGAGTCTTGGGGAGGTGGTGGAAGGGGGGGAAGGATCCAAAGGGTCTCTTTTGTGCTGCTGCAGGAAATCTGCTGCATGCAACACCACAGCCCAACAGCAAAACAGCTGCATTGTTAAGCTAAATGGCCGAATTTAATGAGTTTCTTTATTTATTCCTTTCTTTTACACAGAGGTAAACTCCTGTTTTCCCAGAAGATGGAAAAGGAGGCTACTTTAATTATTTTGGATTTTTTTTTTTTTGTAGAACAACAAACTAGTTGCTGTAAGAGGGAGATGCTGCTCTAATTCTCTGCCAAACTAAATTCAGCTGTTACAAGTTTTTTTTCCTTTCACGTTATATTTTATTAACTAATGCTGCATCCTTCAAATAATAAAAACTTTCCTGGTACCCCTCTTGCAACCCACAAACTCTTGAGAGGGAAAAAAAATAAAACAAAGGAAGCTATTAGGGGCAGGGAATTATTGAAAATAGAAATACGATATCCCATAAAGCTCACCTGCTTTAAAGTTTTATTCCAAGCTCTGCTTCTGTCATTTTCCAATTCACTGAACTCAGTGAAAAACAAAAGTTTTGCAGCAGCAGAGCCCCCTCTGGCTCAGAGCTTTATATCCAAATAAAGGAAAAAGTCGTTTCACCTGGTTGTGCCACAAAAATCAGGTGATGTTCATCTCCTTCAAAGAACTTTAACTCTCAGAATGAGCTTTCCCTTTAACTTCGTGCATTTCAGGGGTTAACCCCCCACGTCCACCAGAAGCTGGCAGAATTTTCTGATGGACTCCTCACCTGTGGAGCGTTCCACCGCCCCCAGAGCAGCGCTAAGGACAAACCCCGGGTTAAAGGTGTCGCGCAAGATCGCCCGGGGAGATCTCCTTGCCTTGGGACCAGAGGTTAAACACCGCTTCCTGCCGTGCAGGGGCTGCTGGGCGCAGTATTGATGAAAAATATGCTAATAACGCCTCCTGGAAAGAATGGCTCGGTTCGTGCTGGCTAATCTCCCGGGCTCGGCCTAAGCGGCTTTTGTGCTCCGGTTTATCACATGCACATCGAGCACGAGCTTCTGGTCCATCTCTCACCCCGCTTCAAACCGGGGGGCTGCGGTCCTTCCTCCGCGGGGAACTTACACAGCTGCACAAATAAATGTGAATGTGAATGTAAACATAAGCGTGAATATAAATATAAATATAAATATAAATATAGAAATATAAACGTGAATATAAATATAAATATAAATGTAAACATAAACGTGAATATAAATATAAATATAAATGTAAATGTAAATATAAATATAAATGTGAATATAAATAAAGGTATACAGATATAGATACACATATACATATACATATNTGTGATTATAAAAATGAATATAAATAAATGCAAATAAAGATATCTCTATATATCTATATACCTATATAAAGATATGCATGTAAATATAAATACATATATAAATGCAAATGTAGCTATAGATATAAATATAGATAAAAATGTAGATATAAATATACAAATTTATAAATGTAGCTATAGATATAAATATAGGTGTACATATAAATATCTATTATATAGGTGTCAATATAAATATATTTTTATATAAATGTATAAATATATAAATGTATGAATGTATGAATATATAAATAAGTGTATAGATGTGTAAATCTATAAATATAAGTAATGTGAATATGGCTATGAACACAGATATGAATGTGAATAATGTAAATCTAAATGTACAGGAGGGCGCATGAGCGGGCTCTGCTCCTCCGTGCCCTGCTCTGCCTCCCTCCCGAGGAGCCGCCGGGCCCGGCGTGGGCACTGGCGTGCTCTGCTGGGCCAGAGCTCGGACCCGACCCCAGGTGATGCCGAGAACGCCCGAAGTTTCGAGGAGGACTTTATAATTCTATACAGATTTACTGCGAGAAGGGAGGGCCGGGCTGATCCATTCCCTTGGGGAGCTGCTCGTAAATCGTCCCGCTCTCCTGGGGGATGACAATCGGGCAAGGCTCGCAGCTCAGGCCGAGATTTCCACTTGAGACCGAGGCTGGGAGCGGTGGGCGTCTCAGGTGGCAGCTGGGCTGGGTTTCCAGTTCTATCGGGCCCGCGGCGTCTGCCCCGAGTGTCCCCGCGGCCGGCGGGGACATCACCCCGAGCCCCGGGGGCTCCGGCCCGTCTCCAGCCGGGGGGAACGTTCTGCCTTCCCTCTGCCCCTCGCTTCCAGCCAGACCCCCAGTGCACAATCCCCAGCTTCCCGGCTGCAAATAAAGGCCGAGGCCTCAGTAAATTTGCTTCACACCAATTATTTTTGTGAGGTCACTGAGTTAAGCATTGAAGAGTACTGCTGGGGATGAGCGCTGGCAACAGTGGGATTTGCGCTACGAACTGCACAAAAGCGCTCGGCGCAGGGCGGAACACGACATTTATTGGGGAGCTTTGTTCCCCGAGTTAACAGAAGAATAATCCTTCTCTTTTAGCAGCTCCGAGCTCCTCGTTTTACTGCACAACCCAGCTGCACTGTAAGTCACTTTTGTAAGTCACAGCAGAGGACAGAAGGTGAAAGAGGTGTGATTTCAGGGAAAAAAAATAAATACAACTGATTGCTTGGTTCACTGTTGAGCCGCTTTGTTTCTCTGCACATCATGAGGGTGAGCCGTCGTCAAATTATTGTGCCGTGTTTTCATGCAAATAAAATTCCCGAGGGGAAGAACATTTTAAAGAATCAGAAGCCAAGTGAAGTGCCAAGAATCCAGCTGCTGTGGGCTTGCATCACTTTATTGTCACCCTTCTCACAGCCACGGGAGCGTTCCCTGTGTGTGGCTGTGGGCTGCGAGGAGCTGTGACAAAATGCTGGGCACACGGGGAATTGCTGATGATTGCATTCCACACAAAGGGCTGGGGCTGGAACCCAACAGCAACGCAGAGTTCCCCACTGCAAGAAAAAATTATCCAGCAGCTCTAGTGCTGTTAATGCAAGGAGGGATAGCCTAAAGTCACTCAGCTCGTTTTGGGATGC
This sequence comes from Tichodroma muraria, assembly GCA_013390105.1. NCBI lineage: Eukaryota > Metazoa > Chordata > Aves > Passeriformes > Sittidae > Tichodroma > Tichodroma muraria. The sequence continues at coordinate 93,149 of WAAG01022903.1, forward strand.
GAGGACAGAGTCAGAGCCTGATGCTTCAGGGCAATTCAAAAATCAAAATCTTATTGTGCCTGAAAAAATTATAGATCAGTGAAAAAATCACCACAGGTTAAGATTCTTTATCAAACTTCCTGGGAGACAGAGCTAAAAATTAGAACCTGTGCTGGTATTTTAAGTGGGAACGAGCTCTTTATTTTCCAGCACTCTTCTGTTACAGCAGAATGTGACTACTACATGTAGCAATAATGGAAAGATAATCAAGTTACACATTTGATTATTCAGTAAAAAATAGGCAGTGAATTATACATTTCAATCCAAATAAAGCTCCTGGAGTGCCCTTTGAAACCAGCTCAAAAGCCAAGTGTAACAAGGGCCTGAATTCTCACTGCCCAGGTCTGTTTGTACCAGAGTGGTACCCAAAATCAGGGACTGCTCCCTCCATCCCCACTGGAGATTCCCCACACCCTTAAAGGACCGAGGGGAGGGAAGGGATGAGTCCCTGTGTGCCAGGCTGGGGGTGGGGCTGCACCCCAAATTCACCAAACCTTCCATTCATGCTCCCTCTGTGAGTGTCAGGCGAGGAGCAGGGGGCTGGGAGGTGGCCACAAACCCTCTTCTGGAACAGCTTTTGGGTTCTTCTGCTCTCTCTTTTACCTGGCACCCACTCAGCACCTGAGGGTGTCACAGAGGCACCCTGGAATGAGGATCCTAGCAGGGAGTTTCTCATCAGAGGCACTCGAAGCCTTTTGTTGGTTGGGTTATTGGCATTTTTTATTTTTTAGTCAATCACTGCATCCATTTTCCCCAGGCGCTTTAATTAAGGATTTGAAGGACTTTTCCCTCCTCTTAGAGAAGCTCCAGTGCCTGGTGCTGGGTGGCCCTACAGGATGCTCATTGCACTGGGCTGTGCTGGGATTATCTGGCCAGGAATGGGAATGTCTCAGTGGAGGAGATGGTCTGGCTTTGTTAAAAGAGAGGATCTCATGTATTAAAAAAAAAAAAAAATCTTAAGAGACACTTCTAAATCTTTCGTTATTTTAATTACCTTCCTTGTTCTGATTAGGAGTAGGAGTCGTTCCAGCTCCCAAAACAGGAGCAATCCTGCGGGAGCAAGGCCTCCCTGCTTCACCTCTGCTCAGACAGAGAGCAGCCCTTAACTCCTGTCGCAGAGCCCAGGCTGCCCCGAGCCACGGGCAGCGACTTACGGAGCCGATCCGTACACCGGGCCTGCTAAGGGATGCCAGCTTGTCATTTACAGTGGGCCACGACACAACGGTGCAATATTTGCTCTTTTCCGGAGCCGGCTGGGTGTCAGTGATAACGCCGAGGTCTCTGCCTTTGTCACCACCCCGTGACGGTCCCCTCAGCACCCTCGGTCACTGCGAACACCTCTGAAACTGCTGCCTGCTGCCCCTTGCCAAGGGGCAGCAATGCCCAGAGCCCCACATCCCCCTGGAGCCTGGAGAAACGCTTTATCTGGGCTTTCCCCGGCGCTGAGCAGCCTCCTGTGCCACCCCCAGGGAACGCGGCTTCCCGTGACCCCCCCGCCCGGGCGCGCCGGGCCGGTGCGAGGGCGCGGAGCGCAGGAGGCGGAAAACCAGGACTTTCATAAATCGATCGGTGCCCGCTTGGGGTCTGGAGCTGTTTATTCCACCCCGGGAGTGAGCGGGGAGCTCTCCCTGAGCCATCCCCCTGTTCTCCAGCGCTGCACATCAGAAGGAGCTCGGGGCGCAGGCGGTGACAGCGCTCCTCTCCCGGGGAACGCGGGGTGGGCGCCGCTCTGAAATGAAAATAGCAAATTCCACAGTTATGACTCCAGTAAAAGTTACTCAGGCATTTAAATAATGGGACTTCCTACTCCCCAGATATCTTCCTTTCTGGGGGGGTTGTCTCAGGAAGGGATAGCATCGGGGATCATAAATTGTCTTTTGGCTTTTCAGCACTTTACAGGCTCCCATGCATCGCCAACAATAGGACTGGGGAATGACTCTTAACAGCTCATTAAGGCTGTTTTTGCCAAATGCAAATAATAAAAAGGCTTCTTAAGAGGCTGTCTCATTTTTATTCAGAAAAGGCTACTGCAGAATATAAAAAGATGCCATAAAATGGAAATGCAATAGGAGACCCAGTGCAGTTATCTTTGGGGACCTTTGAAAGATTTCCAGCCTAACTTCAAATCTCATGGGCATTTCTGTGAGGATTCTGGATGGTTAATTCAGGAGGGAACTTAAAAAAAAAATTCTGATACTGATGCTGTGCTGGCAACACACAAATATCTGGGGAGTAAGGGAGCAGAAATAAATAAGAATGAGATTTTCATGGACTTGCCTCACACTAGCCACAGGTTTTTTTATAGTCTCAATTCACTTCTGCTTTGGTCTGACTACAGGTCTGATGCTTCAGTGCTTTTGACCTTCCCACAGACAAAGAAAATGCACTTTGGCCATTCATGAAACACAATTTGGTGTCTGCAGACAGGAAGCTCTCTCCCCACTCAGGTGCCAAGTGCTGGACTCGAGTTTCCCGGAGCAGTGCAAGCCATGGAGGAGCACCAGGGTGGAGTCTCCCCCCTTCCCCAGCACCACTTGGCTCCACCTGCTTGGGAGGCGAATTCCCAGTATCCTCCATGGCCCCCAGCACCCCTGGGCCCATCCCAGTGCTGGTATCTGCTGGAGCTGGTACCCAAGTCAGCTGTGAGAGTTTTGGCACTGATATTTCTTAATTTTCCCTCCCCAGAAAGATGCAGAATTTTGGCTTGATGACATTATCACCTAATTTTTAGAGAAGTTTTTCCAACTCCTTTAAATTTTCCTTAATTCCTTCATTCAGGGGACTGGAATATCTATCAATTTAAAGCCAGGCCTGCAGGCAGCCTGTGGTAAATGAGATATCTGAAGGTTGTTTTGGGCACTGTGACAGCCTGGTTTGTATGGACAGGAGCTTTGGATCCATCTCCTGTTGTTAAATCCCAGTTTGCACCAAAGTCATCGAACAAAGATCCATGGATTTCAATTGAATAAGACAATTCCTCCTGCACAGCTTTGGAATTATTCCATGAAAAAACCAGAATGCCAATGCATTGATTGTCATTCTCACTGCCATTGATTTACACAGGTGACCAATGGCAATGTGCTTATGAGATATTTACATCATTTCTGTCCCAGAAAGACTTTCTTATATTGTCTAGGAAAAAAAAAAATACTTCCCAAAATCTGAACAATTGCTTAACTATCAATGGTTTGAATATTGGTAGATTTTCCTTATTTTTATTATAAGAATTGTGATTTATTACGTAATAACAGCAGAAATCCTCTAGTAAGAGTCAAGCTGTTGTTGTGGGAGTTGAGTCTGTTACCAGAATTCCCCAGAAAATCACTGAACACCCCCATGGGGAGCCTGCAGTCTGCAGAATTAAGACTCTTCATAAATTTACTTCTCTCTCTTAAATCAGGTTTAAGAATTAACGTGAAAATTGGATCTGGTTACTTCTCTTGAGCAAGGCTTGAAAAATAAATGAAACATGAGGAAAATCTACTTGTGGAATTTGGACCAGGCATGATCCATCTCTGGGAATTATTCTTGGGCCAGTGCAGGCCCAGATGAACTCCTTCCTCACCTTCCTCAGCACTCCCTCTGTCCAGCCTGAGCAAGTAGGGTCACCTCGAAACCTGGGTTAGTTTTTCTTGAAATAGAAATGGGGAAGAAAAAACAAAACCAGCATAAACCAAAACCAACCGAACAAATCCCAACCAGACAACCAAACAACAAAAAAATGAGGAGAAACAGCATGAAAACTTTGGTTTGGGGCTTTTCTCTGGTGTACGACCCAGGGAAGGATCCCTGGCTGGTGCTGTGCCACACACAAGCCTAAACTGTGATTTATTACACTTTTCACTTGGTCTTTCAGAGTGGAAGGAACAGGCAGACTTGACTTTTTAAAATGCGAATGAACCAGAACCTTGAAGGGCCTTGGAATATTTTCCTAACTTCCTGAAGCCCATAAAAATGTGTCTCTGAGACTGTGATATGATGGGAGACCCCCAAGAAGCAGCACAATGAAAAATGGCCCGGAGCTGTTGAGGGCAGAAATGGAGCCCAGCTCGGAGATGGGCTCTGCTGGGAGGTTCCCTCCTCCCGAGCCTGCTGTCCCTGTGATCCCACATTTAAAGATCCCATCGATTCCATAGTGGTTCATTGGCACTGTGCCCTCCGAGGAGAAAGACAGGAGGGTTAAGCTGTGAGGAGCCCTGAGCTCTGAAAACTGCTGAGCTCCACCATCTGGGCTGCTCTGTGGCAAGGAATATGCTTTACTGGCATGGCTTGGGAGGTTTACAAGCAATCTTCTTGAAGTTTTAATGGTTGCTTGGGTGATTTATCCTGTCTTGAGAGTCAGTGCTGTTAGGAGGCACCCAGTTCTTGAGCTCTCGCTTTTCTTTATTATGAAAACCTTTAATCTTTCCTACATGTACCATAAATAACCCCATTATGGCCACACAGAGAAAATGGAACAGTCCCCATGTAAGTTTGGACTTCTTGCTTCACACTTTTATGAGCTGCTTTAACTTCACGAGGGGGATGCTTAATATACAGCAGCAGGAATTTGGAGTCTGAGGAGTAGGAAAGTGTCACATTCAATTGTGGGCTTTGCAGCCATCAGGCAGCACCGTTTTCCCGGCAGGAGTGCTGGCATGGACAGGCACAGCTTCCTTCAGATTCTCAAGGGCAGCTTGCGCTGCTTCTCCCAGCGGCTGCCCCAGGGCAGAGTCCGGTACCTCAACGTCTGATACCTCAGCTTTGGGTATTTATCTCCCATGTTATTTAAATCTGTTCTGGAAGGCAAAGGGGACACCTTGGGAGGCTGGGATGCACCTCCCAAGACGGAGTTAAACTAAAGGCAGAAGGGTTGCGATTTCGCTCGAGACATCCCCTGCATGTATTTCAGACCAAATCCACAAACCCGAAGGACCTGCAGGAGAAGGGAAGGTCGTGCTGACCCTTGCTGTGTCACCCCTTTATATCGACATCCCGGAAAAACCAGGGAATAAATAATGGCTCAGGCAGCAAAAGCTCCAAACCTCTGCGCTTCCACATCAGCGCTGGCTTCTGGCTTCGTCCAGATCTGTCAGATGTAACTTTCTGCTCTTTGCCTCAGCTCACGAACTTCTAAAATGCAGATGACAACGTTTGCTCCTCTTTGGAAGCTCTGTCAGCTCTATGGAGAGAAAAATCTGCATTAATGGTCGGCTCTAGTACTGCTAATTTTTTCTTTAGCTTTACTGATTCTGCCCCAGGGGATTTTCCTTAACAAAACCTCGTCCCAGTTCGCCTTTGGGATTATGATTACCACACTCATGGGTGGAAAGCATGAGCCAAATCTCCGATAAGGAGGGAACAATTAAAGAATCCGGACTGATGCTTCTTGCAAAAGGACGTTTAAATTAGCATCGAGCAGCAGAGCGCTCGAGAGGAGGGATCTGTCATTGAAGCGAAGCTCTAAGTGCATCTCTTGAGCTAATTGCCATCTCTGAGATTGTAAAAGAGAGAGAGAGAGGGAGAAAAGGACTGCAGGGCAAATTACAACTTTGGAGTAGGGATGGACTAAAGTTAGAGGATGCATGTGAGAGTTATGCAGGGAATTTGCAAAGGGTTGGGCAGCGTTTTATGGAACATTTGCCCTTAAGTTTTAAATATGTCCTTGGCTGGGTAAGGGGGATGGGGAGTGCAGGCTCTGAGAGGCTTCTCTTTTTGGATAGAGGACACTCGGTTTGAAATGAGACGGAAGAAATACATAGGCTATAACAACAACACCTTCAATTCGGCCATCATTTCCTCACTTACACCAGTCCCGGTGCCACAACGTGAAGACCAAAGCCAAGCCCCCAGTCCCACCTACAACATTCCAGCTGTCCCTGGGAGATTCCCCCCCTTGCCCAGAGCACTGACGGTGTCCCCAGGCAGAAGCAGGAGCCCGGAGCTGACAGACCAGTGGCAAACTGGCAACCCCCCACTAATAACGTCCTAGATAATCCCAGCTGGTTTAATTAGCACCAGCTCCTTTCTGCTGGAAGTGCATTAGCACGCGGTGTAGATGGGGATGCCTTATCAATATGCCCAATAAGTTGTCCAGTCAAAACCTAATCATAAACCGATATTGCTGGAATTCCAGAGGTTCAGATTCTTAACCCAATCCATTTGCTTTCTGTCCCCCTTTGTTATCTTTTCTCACAAAGGGATTGAAGCAACTTAGAAAAGGAAACACTTTTTATTTTTTCCTGAAAATATTTTCAGCACCTAATACACCCAAAATCTGGGATATTATGTGTTTATATACTCCTGCAGCATGGAATAAACACCTGTTATTAAACTAGGATTTTAGTTGTACTTTACTATTGTTATCACGAAAATGTGGGTCATTTTCCCCTTTGTGAAGCTCAGTAAGATCTGTGGATGACAAAGGGACATGTGATGTCAGTAGTAAACTTATTTTTTTCATCACATGAAGTGATTCTGGCAAATGAAGGTCCGTGAGTGACACTCAGGCAGCAATCCTGGTGCATTTCCAGGCTGGGCAGTTGGCTCTGGAAGCAGCAGGAGTGTGCCAGGCTGTGGATGAAGAGAAACCCAGCACAAAGGAAACACATCTGGGCTTGCTCCCTCCCCTCGAGTGTATCCACAGGGAAGGCATCAATAACCAGCCCTGCAAAACGAATTCCCTTCATTTGCATTAGTGCAGGAATAGTCTCTTCGGGGGGAAGCAAAGCAGAGCCCAAGCCCAGCCTGATCCCCGGGGCAGGGGAGCACTCGGAGCTCTGCTCTCCCTGCGCTCGTGGGGGAGCAGAGAGCTCCCACTCTCCCGGCTAAACTTCTCCCTTGGCTGCGAGGATTTAGCCTCCAGAGGCAATTTGCTGGGATAAAGGCAGATTATACAAGTTAGCAATATATTATCAGATGCTTTCAGATACTCTTGCTATCGAGACAATCAGTTATCGACTTTAACAAGCTGATCCCCCAGACAAACGTGCCATAATCTCCCCAAAAGTTAATGTTCCCTCTTTGGGGCTCCCACCTGTGGCTGTGGTTGGGGCCACACAGTCTGTGAGAGCTGTTTACTTTAACCCAGCAGCATATTCCCATAAGTCTGGGGCTATTTCCCAATTTTGAAGATGGTGTGGGGAGGGGATTGGGAGCTGATGATAACGGGATGGAGGAGATTAGGCAGCTAAGCCATCCATTTTAGTTCCAGTGATCAAATTTCACAGTCTTTATCTGAAGCACTGCCCAGCTAACTCTTCAAGGGAGGATAAAATGAGGGAGTGCAGCTATAACCAATAACTTAATGCCTTTTGATCGCCACCACAAAATCGCCACCTACCCAAAGGTGCTGGGTCTTTGTGCCAGAGCTGCAGAGCTTGATCTTATAAATGTTTATTCTTGTTATCTGCAGAATTACTTATGGCAAAAAGCTCTGCTCCCACTTGTGATTGCAATCTCGGTGCTCACAGAGAGCATCAGGCAGAGAAATGGGGTTTGTTAGATCAGTGCAGATACCAGGACCAGATTCTGCTCTGAGGCAAACAAAATGCTCAAGGTTTGAATAGAAAATGCTGTACTGGACCATTAGGTAGAAATTTCTTATCAAGAAGAGTTAAAAACCAGCTAAGAAGAATTAAAAGTCAGTGTTGCCCAGACATTTTACAAGGAACTGTAAAAGCTTAATACTATGGGTGCAAAATGCCATGAAATGCAATTAAATGTTATTAAGCCTTTTTATGGTAAGTGGGAACTTTTTCTTACAAATAGGTTTTAACTAGCAGCTTTACTTGTTTATCCTCAAAAAGAAAGGTCTTTACATGTTGTATTTAAAACTGAAAATGCAGTGTTATACATATTAACATTCTTTGAAAGCTCCCAAGAGTTTTCCAGACCTCCCATAGGTACCCTGAGGGGAAAATCAAAACCACATATGGGGAAGTGTGGGGGTGAGAAGAGAAAGAAAAGTTAGTTCCACGTGGATTTTAATGCATCTGATCTCAGGAGGCATTAAACAAACAGAAAAAAAAGTGCATTTTACAAGGTGAACTCTGTATTGATTTGAGACTTTTATATCAGAAGGAGCTCAATTAATCTGATTCCAATTGACTGACAAAACGTCCCCACCTTTCAAAACCAGAAGCAACTACCATAGCAACAAAACATAAATAACTGTACACAGCAAAGCCCACCATAACAAAAGCTAACGATGTGCATTGTTAAAATTGGAAAAGATTTTAGCTGAGGTCCCCGAAGCTTCCGAGGTGTTCACAGCAGTATTCCTGTCCCAGGAAAGACTCGAGGTCACTTTTAAATACAGATGGTGATTTGATCTTTGTTGTTATTTTATTCTAATGATTACATGCTCTATAAACAGAACTAGACAAGTCATGTTTCTTGTGAACTGCTGGAGTAATAAACAGGTTATTTGCATTAACCCCGCAGGACTGACTGTAGGGAGGTGGAATGAAAGGAAAAGGTGGGGAGGGAAGGGGAGAACAAACACAAAAACTCCGTGTCCCCGTGCCTTTGCTGTGAGGCTCAGAACCTCTCTCACGTACAGTGTCAGAGCTCACAGAAGTGGCATTAATGGCATTTTCCCAAGGATTCCCATGGGCACTGGCATCATGTGTGCCCAGCTGGGACGCTGCCAATGTTGCCACTGGCATTTGTAACCCAGAAAGCTCTTTTTGGTCTGCATGTGGGGGAGAGATGTGTGTTCTGGAGCTCTTTTGGTGAGCTTGCCACAGAAGGTAAATAAGGCATCTCTTGTATCCGAGTGCCCTCAGCTGCCACCCAAAATGAACAGAGACACTCGGGGTACTGCATTGGCTAAAGTCAAGGACTTTTATGCATATTTAAACACATTAAAATCTAAGTTTCAAACGAGAATTGCTATAACTAATTTCCATTCTTTTGCTCTAAAGAAACACCACAAACCAAACCCATGAGAGCAGTAATTTCTGCCCAGTTTGTTGAAGAGGGATGATCAACAATTTGGGCTCCAGAGCTACCTTGGCATTGCAGAAATGGCAGCAGGTGCCTGCTGAGGGACTGTCCCCTTCTCCAGGGACCTTGAAGCACATTTTCAGACACTCCATCCCCCCAGAGTGCCTGGGCAGGGATGTGACCATGAATCTGCTGCTGCCCAGGCACCTGCTCAGCAGAACATGACTGAGACCTTCCTCAGTCTTCCCTCAAAAAGGAATTTCTGGAGCAGGAATGTTTTCTTATCAAGAGCAGCAGCAACTTTCAGACAGGCAGACTCATGACTGCTGGATCAGATAAAGCAGCTATGGAATTTATATGGTCCCCATTAGGGAATAGCTGAATATGATGTGTCACAACAGCACGCTGGCGTTGGGAAACACTGAAATCTGCCATTGTCCTGCATAGAGGGGGAAACTGAGGCAGAGGGAGCAGCAAGGGTGCTCCAGGGTGCCCAGGAAGTTTCCAGCTGAGGGAGGCCGTGACCACGGGCTGTGAGTGTCCTCAGCCAACACACGGTGTCCTTTGCCTCTGCCCTTTTCCTGCGGGAGCTCTGTGGGGTTTTCACCAGCGCTGGTGGCTGGGAGGTGCGCAGGGCCCAGGGGATGGCACAGCTGAGGGACAGCGCTGTCAGAGCTCTGCCAGGCCACCCGTGCCCCCGTGGCGCCCCGTGCAGACCCTGCGCTGCTTCCCGCGCCGCAGAGAGCGAGCGCCGGGTTTCGGCAGCCCGGGGGCTGCGCTGCCCCTGCTCTCATCGCCGCAGGGCAGAGCGAGGCTGGCCCGCAGCTCAGAACTCTCAGCTCCTCTCCCCGGGAGGTTTGGGATCTCAGGGGTCGGCAGACACCAGAGCTGTGGGCTGGGGTGGAGGCAGTGTCCCGACAGAAAGCGACGCTCAGACGCCGCCGGCCCCTGGCCATCCCCAGCTCCCCCTCCCCTCACCCCACACATCGGGACGAGCTTCCACACCGGAGGGTGAGCACGGGGACCTTTGCGTCCGCTCTGCAAAGGGCTGAGCCCCAAGCCTCTCCGAGGGGCTGCTGGAGCTCTCCCGGAGGGACATCCTGCCTGCTGTCCCAGGCCCGGGCGGTGCCCGTGCCCCCGCGGCTCCTCGGCAGCGGAACCGAGCTGCGGCTCCCTCTGCTTGCTGCCCGAGGAGCGGCTGAGCCCGGCAAGAGCAGCTCTCTCTGCATTCACCCCCAGAGCTTTGTGCTTACAGAGAGATCTTATCTGCGCTCGGCAAAAGTCATTTTTGTGCGAGAGGAAGAGATAAGGGAGCATGAAGAACATTAGAGGTGTATTTCCACTGCTCATGTTCGGATGTACAGGGCTTTACAGCGTTACAGGGCATTTCTGAAGAGATATTACGGAAGATATTGCCAGTCTAATCAAAGTTTAAGAAGCGGGCTTGCTCAGGCACCAAATTAGAAGTTGATAGCTTCAACAAAGTTAAAATGATTTATTTTCTAACAAAAAAATGCCAGGAAGTAATTGCTTGGGTTTGGTCATACCAAGCAAGAGGGGCTATTGAGTAAATGAAACTGTTGCTTTTTGATAGTCAAAGCACATTCTGCAGAGTGAGAACACACGTGTCATACGGGTTCTATCATCACGTGGATGTTGTAAATCTGGAGATAAACCCGGATCCTGCCTCTTCTAAATAATCAACGCTTTATTTATTTCTTGAAAGACAAATATCACGTTTATGTGATTGAAAAACCTCAGAATACTCCCCCTAGAAACTTATGAATCCTGTCTTTGTTCCAGGAGATTGTAACACTTCAGAATTAGCCAAACCATTTGGTGTGTGCGTGCGAGAGTGGAGAATGAATTTTATTACAGCTACAAAACAGATTTTCGGGAGTCGCTGAGTAACTGCGAGCAGATGAAAGGGAACCAGCTGAGATCTGTGCACTGCAAATTGTTTCCCCATGATTAAACTATTTCATCCTCCAGGCTAACATCTCTGTACTTGTTTGGCAACAAGTGATAATGTTGGTGATAAAAGTCCCTCCTGGATGAGCAGGGAAGGGCGAGAACAGTTATTAGTACCTTTTTTTGTGGTTAGTAATCACTTCTTTTACAGGTATTTTGTAAAGTACAAAGAAATATGATTAATTTAAATAATAATAATAATAATAATAAAGATACATTTTCCTACTGCAGCTTCACAGAAGCTGGTGATGAGTTTCTAGAGCTCTGCCTAGGGAAAATGCTGAGAGCACTCTGTTGGTATTTAAAAAGCACAGTGTGTGGCTGTGTCCCAGTTTGGTGAATTATTTTTGCTTCAATAATGATTTTTTTTGTCTTAATTAGAAATAATTAATGCAGATAATTTCTTTGTACTCACAGCAAAACCTACAGCCAGCTACTAAACTTATAACTGACTCTACAGAGGGAGAGAAATATTACTCATTGCCCAGGGTAAAAATTAATTAATGTGTTGAACAAATGTTTTTTCATTGCTTTGTTTTTAACTTTTTTTTTACAGTGCTACATTTTGGACAGAGCACTGCAAACCTGTGGGCCTGATTTTCCAAGGTGAGGCCAACCCAAAGCTGTGCATTCATGTTTTGCCCAGTTCAGGGGGAATTCGAAGCATTCTGTAACTTTGCAAATCAAATCACAGTTGCAGGTGCTGTTACAGCCTGAATTTTGACCAGTACTTAAAAATATGGCTTGAGCCATGTCTAAAGCATTCCTGGATAAAGGCTTAATTATCAATTCAAATGTTCCTCTTCAGCCATCCAAATTTACAGTTTACACTTCGTTTGCGTGTGAGAACTTCGAAATCACCAGTTTCAAGAAGCACAGTTAATCACAAAGAAAGATGTTTTGAGGCATTTAAAATCAGATAGAGATTTAGAAAAAGAAAGAACCGCAGGAAGCTGATAGCAACGGAGAATCACTGCTACAGAACCCGAGCAGTTAGACTCCCAAATGCTGCTGGACATAAACCCTCCCTCATGCCAGCATCCACGTGGGAGCCTGTGAGGCTCCCGGGGAGTTGCTGCCTCGCCAGGGAAGGTTTCTGTGCAGCCTATTCAACAGCAGAACTTCTGCTCCTAAATGGTTTTCAAATACAGTTCATTTTCATGGCATGATCTTTAATGAAAAGTGCCTGCTGAGTGCAGTACAAACCATTTGGTGCCCCAGTGTCAGGGGAGGAAAAGAACAACATTCAGTAGAGCTGAAGGTTTTTATTATCACGTCGTAAATGAACAAATGGCATCTGTCAATACAAAGGAACTCATAGGGGGTATAGAAAGGAAGCCTAGTTATTACACTCAGGGTGTGCTGCTGAAGTGACAAACTGGAGTTTTATTAACATGCCAGTTATAGATCTCCTCTTCCTCCCCCACCGCCCCGGCCCTTTCCTTTTACCTCCCTCAATTTGGTCCATACCAGGGCTGCTGTAAAACCAGCTTTGCTCAGACAGTGCTCACCAGCTTGTGCTGGAAGCTGCAATCATCACTAGGAGCAATTAAAAACTGGGGGGGGCCCGTGTTGGGAATTCAAACCCGGCCCCACGTTCAGCCCCTCTTTGGGGAGCGTCAGCACAGGGGATCAGGGAGTCTCCAGGAGCACTGATCCCATCAGAGTTTTCTATCTGGCCAATAAACCTCTCTCGCTGCCCTGATAAACGAGGAAGGTGTTTATGAGCCCCAGGAAATGTTTATACCAAATGTACCAAAGCCAGGGATGAGTTTGCTCCCAGCAGCGAGGAGCTGGAGCTGAGGAGGGAACGGGAAGGGAGGCTCAGGGGGTGGCAATGGTTTTTACTGGAAGGTATTAAGGTTTTCCTCATAAAAGGGGTTAGTGGCCCGGAGCAGGTGTGGCTGCAAGCTGGCAAGCAGCAGCCAGGGAGGCAGTGCCCGGGGCGGGGGCAGCCCTGGGGACCTGCTCCCCGCCTGGAGAAGGAAGCGGGGCTGGAAGTGCCCCCCCCCCGTGCCCTGCTGGGACACCGAGCCAGGCTGCAGGGTCACAGCAGGAGCGTTCCTGGGCCATGGAAAGGGGAAACCTGGGGGTTCTCTTTGGAAAAATTGTACAATTAGACCTACAGTAGAGTGAAAAGAGCTTAGCAGGCCAGAGCGAAATCACGTTGGCAACCGTGCAAATACAGGATGTTGAGCATTTTTAGTGGGAGCAGGAAAATTCCAGAATCACTTATGTGCTTTCCTGGCTTTTTCAAGTGCAGGGACCAGGCTGCATTTATGACCAGCGAGCATCAGAGCTGCATTTAAAGGGAGGCATGAAAGGAAGTGCCTTTCAGTTATGATGGTAACCAGCAATTTCAGCGAGGCTTCCCTTACAAACTGCCCAGAGCACCAGGGCAAGCTGCCACAGCTGATGGGCTAAATGCAAGCAGGACTTTCATACCATCCCCAAAAGAAGGGATTCCATTTAATGGAGCCAAAAGACCAAAAAGTGAAGCCAGGAAATTCAGAGGATGCACAAACAGCTCTGGATTAATTTGCAACTCTGACTGACCTTGTAAATTCAAGGCTCACTGGTGCCTGGCAATGCCTGGGAATACTGGGGTGGTTGTGCCCATCCTGGACTGGTCTGGTGGATCTCCCTCTCCCAAGGAAACATCTTTAGCTCCACTTTCTAACACTAGAAGGGTCCCCCAGGTTTTTAGGGAACCTTACAGTTCCCAAAGGATGTGTTGTCCTGCTGGGGATGATGCACAAGCAGCCCCTGATGCATCTCTGGCAATGAATTACAGCCCTGAGTGCTGGAGCAAACTTGTCACAAGTGGAAATTGCACAGACACTGAGCAGACTGCCTGGGATAACACCTACTCATTATTTGTCACCTTCACCTCCCGATTCCATCTTGCTCCGACATTATTAACCAAAATGTGTCATGAAAAGAGGAGTGCATCTCTCAGGTAGGCTGTGATATTGAAGGAAAAAATACTCAAAAACGTTTGATCAAAGCCTTTTGGAGGCTAAGCTAGGCTCTACAGAGATCCTGCCCTCAGCTGACAGCTCTGGGTGGGCACAGAGCCCTTTCACACCTGCAGGGAACCTGTCCCCGGGACTTGTGCACTGCCTCTTGTCACAAAGAGATTTATCAGAACCTCTGCACAAAAGCCACGTTTCCTTTCACCCATAGACAAATTAAAAAGCCTCTTAAAACCAGAATAATCTCAGGGATGTCACCTTTTGTAGGGGATGGCTTTATGTGCCCATTTCCTTCTGATGCAGACTCCTGCTTTTACAGCTTAATGACAGCAAGCCCTCACTCCAGCTCTGCAAAGGGACAGAACGAACCTGGCTGGGACAGTCCTTCCCTCTCCTCCTCTCAGAGGAACTTCCCTCAGACCTCCCTGCCCTGGGAACACACACTCGGCTGACGCTGAGGATTAAACCTGATCTCTCCAAGCCACCGGAGCACTTCTTCAGCCCCGAATGAGCACAGGACCTTTCAGAGTTCCCAGAACACCAATGCAGGAATCTTGCCTGAGTAATCACCATCCTACAGCAGAGTTACACTGGGTTTCTGGACAAGCAGCTGCCTGTGCCCTGCCTGGGATGTGGTGACACTCTTCAGCAGAGTTTGAACTCAAAACTATCATAAAATGCCCATGAACAAGGTAAAGATTGCCAAGCTGTTCCAGCAACTTGCTTGGTTTTGGTTTCACATGGTGAAGACGAAAAGGGATTGTGTGTCTTTGGCACAGGGAGGGCCGGGAACAAACTACAAAATTTGTTTCAAATTAAAAAACCTGCCTTATGGTAATTCTTCATGGTTGTGCTCATGTCCTTTTGGTTTTGGCCACTGTGAGGGATTTACTTGCTGGGGAAATCTTACAGAAAGAGCAGCTGTTGCAGGAGCAATGAAATTAATGAAGGTTTCCTGTGTATTTTGCAGTTAGATACTTTGCAGTCCAATAAAGACTGAACACATCAGAGCCCTTTCTGCAGTCTGGAAATAAAAATGCCCTTCTCTGATATCCAGCACTTCTCATGAAATGAATCACAATCTTTGAGGCTTCTGCCTCCCCCTCAGATTCAGGTCAGACCAGGCAACAAATTCGAGAGTTGCTTGGGGTGAAATGTCAACGAAAAGAGACAGACACCACGTTATCACACGGGGCTCCTCTCCTGCATGAATCAGGACAAGAGGCTTTAAATTAACAACTTGTAATTTATACAGACTCACTTTATACCATGAGAACTAGAGGCTGTGATAAGAATACTGACTGCTCCTGTAGGTGCCACGACGTGACCAAAATGCTTCTTTTGCTGGTTGTTTTGCCCTTGCTGATACAGTGGTTGGAGATGGTTAATGAGTTAATTATCGTGAATGAGATACCAGTCACGTAAAACTTGCCTATTTTCTCTCTTAATGGAGATTTATACATAACATGCCAAAGCTCCTTTTGTAGCTGATACGCATGTGACACAGTCACATGAGCAGTTTAAGCACAAAACTCTCCCCCCCCAAATTGTCATGTACAAACAAAGGAAAAATCCATTCAGTTGAGAAGGGGGAAAAGCTTCAGCTGAGGGGTTTGGGGTTTTTTAGTTTAATGAGAAAGCAATTTTTTGAATCGTGTCAGGAAAGGGGGTTTTGTGAAAGAAAGTCCAGACGACACCATCCTTATCTAAGGACCCTAAAATAAATAGGGTGAGACCCTCCAAAGAAGTTATAATAAAACACATAAACTGTGCTGAGCACAAGCTCTGTGACCCACGGTCATCTTTAGTGCAGTATAGTGACTACAAAAGGGATATAAAATGTATGGAACTTTTTTCCCCTTTTAGCTCATGCAGTGGTAAATTGCCTCGTCCTGCTGATACATTGCTGTTTGTCATGAGTGATCTAGAAATGAAAGGAACAAACACAAAACAAATCACTGAAACATTTCACACCTCATCATCAAACCCATGTTCAGAACTCTTTTGTTGTGCTCTACCAATAATCAGGAGGGGAGAATCAGCCCATATATTTTTTTATGAGAGGCACTAAAAGTTCTGCTGGCACTGGATAAATCTCTAGTATGGATTTCTGAAATCTGTAATTCTTTTAAGAAGCAAAACCAACACGGCTTTATTGCTGCTGACATTTGACATCTTTTTAACAGTTTTCACCTACCAAACTTCACAAACTATTACAAATTAGGAGGAACACCCTTGTGCAATGAGTATTACTGAACCTTTCTTGTTTTTTTTTTTTTTTTTTTTTTTTTTTTTTTTTTTTTTTACACAAGAAAATTGAAGCACACCGATAATTTCGGTACATTTTCCAGCACAACTAAGGACACACTAGGAATCGTCCCTCTCTTCTTTGCATCTGATAAATAGTTTATTTCACCAGCTGTTTAAGGACCTTTCCTTTTGCTATTCAGTGGCTGCACTGTTGGTTTTCTGGGACAGGCTCACTGTACTTAAAACAGATCAGAGAAGCCTCAGGCTCACCCAGGGCACTCCAGAAGCCAGACTGGCCAGTTCAGAGTAAGGATTTCCCGCAGTGGCACTGCTCAGATTCACAATCAGAGAAATGAATTTGCCTGAATCTCTCCAAAGCACTAAAACTGTCTGCAGCGTCCATCGGGACTGTCACCGGCAGCGCTGCCAGGGTGGCTTTAGACATTCAGGAGTTGCTGGAGAGGAGGTGGCACTTCAGGGCATCCCCTGGGGACCTGGTTCTGCCGGGGGCACGTCCTGAACTGAACAAATCAGCAAATAAAGGGATAATGACGTGGGTTTTGTTGAGATTTAAGTTTTCTTTTTTTCGCCCAGTCATTTTCCTCCCTGTCCCCACAAGAGCTGTGCTGGCACACAGAGGTGACAGTGGCTAAGCCCAGCCTTATTTTATGCACATCATACAAATAACAAGTGGTTACAGGCACCCTGACATAAATTCCCTGGCAGATCCCGTGCTGGACAGAAACCTCTCGTGCTCAGGAGCAATGTGGCTCCTTCTCCCTCAGAGGTGGGGAAACAGCCTCATTCCTCAAAAAGGGAAAACTCCTATTTACATTGAATTTGAAGAAATTTTGTGTAAATATCTCTTACCCTCCCCTGCTCCTCCTGCCATAAACTTCTGCATTCCTGTAAGATTTATGGAAGATGATTTGAGTGAGAAGCAAATGTCTCTGCAAATGACTAACTGACCTTCCACCTATGATCATGACCCTAAACCAGATGAGCCTTTTGAAGAAATATTTTGGATTGAGTTAGGAAATGGCAGTGTAATTGAAACAGATTTGGTGGGGCTGGTCAGCGCTCTGGGAGGACAATGCCATGGTTGGGAAACCTTTGTCCACTGCTTTGTCTTCTGGACTGAACCCAACAGCCTTTTTTGTCACACAAGACAAGACATGAGGAACTTCTCAGACTGCAGTGGCAATAAAAAAAATGAGTCATTTAAAAAAAATATATTTCATGTCAAGAAAATAGCTTTCATCAGGTCTATAAATCAGCTGGAAATTGAAGAACTTGAAGTGGATTTTTAATTTTTTTTTAAATTGGTTTACAGTGTCTGTGTATATTTCTGGACAGGGAACAGTGGGTGCCCAAGGGTTTATCTTTCAGTCTCACAAAAGGTACCCAGACATTCAGACAATCAGTAATGCCTGGGTTAGGGACCTTCACAGAACAAACAAGGAAGAGGTAGGAACACCAAACCCACGAGAAACTGCATGTGGGGACCATAAATAAAACACTTCCAAATTCTCAAGAGCTGCCGAGCCAAAGGTCTCCAACACAAGTGGAGTTCCTATGATTCCCACGAAGCAAAGCAGGTTTTGCTCAGGTTTTGGTGCCACTCTGGGGTGGCACAGACACCCAGGGCTGTGCAGGGCTCAGCTCTGCTCCTCACTTTGGGAAGAGCCTCCAGGGGAAAAGGCTTGAATGCTGAACAGCCTCTTCCATCTCAAACAATGGTATTAACCGGGCAAAATAAAAACCTGGAACAACCTCAGAGACTGATTTCATAAAGGGATTGACTTGGGCGAGAAACTCTGACATGAGGAGAACTCTCAGCTGAAGCCACAATGAGTTTACAGACTATCACTAATTAACCCAATTTACAAACTGGAGCTCAGCCAGTGCCCTGGGCAGAGAGAGCACTTTGCATCGGCTGAGTCTGGAACAAATAAATTTCAAACCATGCAGTGGGGAGTGATGTGCACAGACCTCAGTGACACCAACACTCCTGACATCCCTAGGCTTATTTCTTGCTTTCTTTTTCTCAATTTTATTTTTATTTTCATTGATTAAGTGCTGCAGTTCAGATTCACCTTCACTATTATTGCCTAAAATAGGTTAAAATTCCAGATTTACTCTTTTTGCATGTTTTAAACAAGGGGGGGGGACCCAGTGATTTATCACAAACAGCAATAAGATACAGCCACAGTGCAAGGTCTGCTTAGACATTTTAGTCATATGACCTTCATCTTTGCAAGGATCTATTGTTACATTCCATTTATTTTTGTCAATATTGACATCTGACCATGGACACAAAATGATCTTTTTTCCCTGCCTATACTCTCCTGTCCAACTTTGCATTAAGAAAGCAATTCAAAAGCCTAATGCATGGAAAGTGAATCTTTTGTATTCACTATAATGCCCAATTTTTCCTTTGGAGTTACCAAAGCTGTCCAAACAAGAGCTAGATTTTCCTTTTCAGGAGAGAATAATGGAAACTTTAAATGAAATCAGAAGGTTACTTGACCTGTTAGAAACTCTGAGGTAAAAGTGATGTGAAATTATAATGTGGAGCCATGTGAGGCAGTTATATAAAACATAGGAGTGCATTATGCAATCTCATATTTTCAGCAGAGTAAAGATGAAAAGAACGCAGAAACTTGCAGTGATTAAGGCAGCTGCTAAACTATCCTGTGCTATGTTGTTGCCAGGATGGGAACCTGAATATGATTTTATTTCAATTTATTCACAGTGAAAGATTGATTAGGAATAATCAATCTGTCAAATGCCTTTCAAAGAACGAGGGAAAGTCTTGCTGCTTGCAACTGAATTTCCCTGATCATTTGCAGGGGGAGTCCTGAGTACATCCTGCTCCCCCCAACGTTTCCATCACATCCCCAGTCTTACAGCCCTGAACCTCAGCAGCATTTTCACATTGCAACTCCTGAAATGAGCTGCAATTTCAGCTGTTCAGAGTCCAGCTGTTTCAAGGGCACTGGAGGGCTCTCAGAAAGCAGTGATTCCACCCAAAAGAATATAACCCCTCCTTGCAGATGTCTTCCCAACTTTGGGTGGGAGAGGACAGGGAAACAGAGGGGGGAAAAGCTGATTTTCGTGCACTTCAGCAGATCTAACCCAGAGCTGCCCCACTGAATGTGCAACAGAGAGGAAGTTGGGATTGTTGCTCCAGGGTAGCTTGGGGTGTGTTAAAGCACCAGGGCAGGGATCAAATCCTGGAACTGTTCAGAAAGAGCAGCATTTACTGCTCCCAGTTCTCTCCTGGCTCGCTGATATTTTGTGAGAGGTATCCCTAAAGAAAGGAGGTGGCACTGTGTGGCAAAAAAGGGGGAAATCGTGTTTTCAGTCATTTTCCCAGCAAAGCCATTACCAGCAGCCTGTCCCTGCTGCACTGGTTCAGCAGACAGAGCTGGGCATGCCCCAGGTGCTGCTCAGGGGGAGAAGGAATCCTGCCTTGGATCAGAGCAGGATTCAGATCCTGCTCTGAATTTCGCCACGGTTACAGTGACAGAGCCAGCTGAACACGCTTTGCCTTTAGTTTTCAAGAGAAAACAAAATATTTTATGAAGATGGTGGGTAACACACAAATACTTTGCCACAGTCATTGCAAGCTCTTTCCCCGCATTATCCAAATGGGATCACAAGTCTGGCCTCATCTGCCTTTCCCTGGGAATGTTTTGTTTTACATTACAGACAAAAAAAAAAAAAAAAGGCATATTTCAACAACATAATTATTTTTTTTACTGCACAAAAATTAAAGGAATGGGTGATACTGTCACTGGGCAGAAAGGTGTTTGCCCTTTGAGTCTTTTTGTCTTTCCACATGCATTTTGCAACAATTTATTTGGGATAAAACAATTTTCTCCCCATTCTATGCATTAGGTTGACAATGCACAGAATTGCCAGACAGTTTTGTCGCTTATACCTCAGACTTTACTGTTCCTTTGAACCCTGCTCGGTGTAAAAGAACTTTTTCTTAATAAGTAGTTGTTCATCCTTTGATATGCACATCTGGATGTGCCTCTTATCTGCAGCATGGTAATGCTGCTTCCTGAAGATAGTGATAAAAGAACAACTGCAAATAACATACACACAAAAAGAAAAAAAGAATAAAAAAAAATGACTAAAATGCTTTCAGATTTCTTTGAAAAAAATAGAAATCTGCGGGGAGAAAGGGAAAACTGTCTGCTCTCATTTCTTTGGGGTTTTATAGTAGCAAAACAAACACAGGAAGCCAAAAGGAAAACGGGTGAAAAATTTACATCTAGAAATCCATGGCATTATCAGTGTGATGATATATAATACATTTGAAAGTCTTTTACAGCTCAAATAGGCCTTGTTTGGAAGTCACTTTGCTACCTAGAATAAATCACGGCAGAAATGTGAATAATCCTAACTCAACCCCGTATTTCCCAGTGCAGCTGATGAACTGATGAGGAGGAACAGCCTCTGCAACAGGGGCTGAGCCCTTCTGTGATGCTGGGCTGGATTTTGTGTCATGGCATTCCTTAATTTTTAGGATCAAACTGTTCAGCATCACTTTAATCACACCCCACCAGTTCTGCTATCAGTCCCTAATCTCAGTTTCTTCATCTATTTTCACCGCTGGATTTGAGGAAAATGCTGGTGGGGGAAGAATCCCCTTCCTCACACAATGCCCTGCCAAAACGCCTCTGAAATCCCGGTGCTTCCTGCAGAAGGGGAGATCTGCCTTTTCCCTCACAGCCTAAAACAAAGTGCTCAAAAAAAAAAATAAAAACTTTCCAGGACTTTGGACCCGAAGTTCAGCCAAATTCACAGAAATCCCAGCTTTCCCCATGCGGCTGAAGGGATTCCTTATCTCTGTGAATATTTCACAGCTGCTTTGCCCCGGCACAGATCAGGAAATAGCAAATCAGACTTTTTGGGGGCTGCCCTGGTCGTTAGCCCTGGCTGCTGCATATCCTCAGCCTGCCCTGGATTAAAGGTGGCCAGCGCCGAGTGCTGCCTATAAAACTGGGGCTGGAGGTGCTGAATGCTCGGGGACGAGGTGCTGGACCCTTCCCAGCCCTACAGATAACAGTCATGAATTGATCCCTCATTAGTATGCAGCAGGCATGGGAAAATGATAAACTCCTATTAACACTGTCATGGCAACTGAAAAAATGGCTGCTTTGGAAGAGCAAGGTCCACAACAGAAGAAAAGCAAAGGCCTCTTTCCTTTCTTCTGTTTGACATCTGTTGTTTAACATACGAAATTGTATTATATGCCACACACTAGCACAGGCATGGTTAAAGGTTTGGCAGTGATTGTTATCACTATCAGCTCCTCTTTGCAGGGCTTACGTGGCTCATCTCTGAAATTTCGCTCTGGGCTGTGACTTGTCCTACAGGATTTCAGCCCAGGGGCAGAATTTATTGTTCAGATTTGGGCTGGATTGTGGCTGAGCAGAAAAGAAAAAGAAAAGTCGTCCTTCATTCGTTTTCCTTTGGGATAAAACCTCAGCAAATATACTGTACATTTTCTTAATCCAAATTAATTTAAGTACATCTCTCAAGAGACTTAGAAGTCAAAGATCTACTGAAAAATCTTGGGTGACACAGTTATTTAAATCCAGTATATTTGTTTATTGCTACGACGTTGTTATACTAACTATATTTATATAATTATATAATTTTAGTTAAATTACACAATGTATTTTTAAATTTGATAAATTGCATTATTAATTATATAAATATAATTAATAACCAGTAACTATAATTAAATAATTTATATTAATTATAGATTTCGTAATCTACAGTTTCCTGCCAGAAGAAAGAGTTTGTGTCGTTTCCTACAATGAAGCTCATTGTTCAGAAGGTGGATTTTTACCCCTATGGCTAATACCTTGTGTTATACCTGGCTCTAATTCTGGTGACCTTGGGGATCA
This sequence comes from Tichodroma muraria, assembly GCA_013390105.1. NCBI lineage: Eukaryota > Metazoa > Chordata > Aves > Passeriformes > Sittidae > Tichodroma > Tichodroma muraria. The sequence continues at coordinate 115,242 of WAAG01022903.1, forward strand.
AGTTCCTTGTTTTTAAACTGAGGACAATTACCTCCAGTTATAAAATGTTTCATTTGTCACCCCATCACGCAAAATAAGTGAAGAATTGTCACGGAGTCGGAATTGATTGGTCAGAGATCCCCGTGGCTGAGAATTACTGTCCCTTCCTCATTAGGGGAGTCAAAAGGAGAGAGATCCATGGGCTGTGATGCTGGACTGGAGGGTCTTGCCCACCTTCCCTGGCTCTGGAGCCCTCCAGGAGCAAATTCAGCTCCTTCAAGCTGGCACAGGGCTCCTCTAGACGCATAACAGAAGGAGAAAACCCAAACCGAGCAACCCAACAGATCCGTCAGCACCGAGGATCGGCTGTAGGCTCTATTCAGGTCTCATCATCTTCACCTCCCTGGATCTGGGGCAGAAAGTTCCTGTTGGTACAAAGGCCCTTCTTCCCATGGCCTCCTGCCCTGTTTTCAGAAGATCCATTTTCTTTTCACTACAGCCTTCCCTGTCCCAGCTAACCACACGCACCCATTTTGTCTCTCACCACTCCTGGCTGCAGCAGCACCCCAGGATTTTTGGGCACTTTCGACCCCACATTCTGCTGTGGGACGGCAGCACACAAGACTGGGGTGTCTCTAACAGCCGTCTACACGAGCTGCAAAGGATTTACATCCCCTGCCTTAGACAAATGCATCTGTTGCCTTTGGAAAGGAGCTCTGGAAAAACAAAACATTTTGCTAATTATGAAATTTGTGTGAAATAGATCAGCCGGTATCTGTGAAATTTGGTGATTAGCATGTCAAAGAGCCAAAATATCATCTGCATCCTTCAGAGATCTCTAAGAAATGCATTTTTTTCCCCCTGTGCACCTGCATCTATTAATTGCTTTCCCACAAGAACTCCCTCTCCTCCAGACTGAAGCTGTGCTGTGTGCAGATAAATGCACAGAGGTGATCTAATTTAATTTCCTCTCATTAATAGCCTTCCTCCATGGCAACATATCAACATCTGAGCTGTGACAATGAGGACACCTGAGTATACACATATTCTGAGCAGCCTCCTTATGGGCAAGAGCCCGTCAAGCTTATTAAACGAAATAAAAAGAGAATTTTAGAATGCAGTCCAAGCAGCTTATGGAGAGTTTCTTGATCAGGGTCAAATTTCGAGCAAGACATGGGTTTACAGGAGGGAAAGCTAAAAGACAGGCCTAGGATTTTAGCTTTTTATAGCTGCTGCTGGATCTTCATTATCCCTGCAAAGATCTTAAACAAAGGGGGAGAGGCGCTGCCTCCTCCCTGCACAGCTGAGGGTAGGAAAGGGCCGGGGCCAGAGGTGTGAACCCAGCACCGCCACCCTCCCATTACTCTCACCCAGTTGTTAACTACAATGCCGGCCTATTTAAATGCTAATATTATTTAGCATGCAACAATTATTCAGGTTGGAGTCCCGGATTTTCAGAGAGGAGAAAGAAAAAAAAGAAACTTTGAAAACGTTGCTGTACTGTTCCCCAGGACAGCTCCTCACTCAGGGATTTTGGGAAGGAAGTGCTGGCAGTGCCTCAGTTGTTACATGGGGCTTGGTTTTTTAGTTTTTCATGTTTTCCCCTCGTTAGATACAGACAAATTTTGCTTTTCTCTATTTTTCTGTCCTTTATCTGAGTGCAGGTTCGCAGATTTTCTTTGTGTCAGATCCCATAACACTCCTCCACTTTCTCTGTTATTTTTCAGGGGAAATTTGGAGATGGAAAAGCTGTCCCAAGTGGATAAAGTGCAAGGCCCAAGCTGAATCCCATCGTGCTACCCAATTTGTGCAGAGGGAGAGGAAAGGTCCCAGACTTTGTGTCTGAGCAGCTCTCAGCCAGCAGCTCCCTCACAGGCTGTGTTGAATACCCCAGCACAGAACCTGATCTTTGTTCCCGTGCCAGGGGCTGGGCCAGGCAGAGCAACCAACACCAAAGGAGATCATCCCTGGCATTACAAAATAGCAGCTCTGGAGCTAAGATGACGCCCAAAAAGGACACCAAAATCTGCTGCTGTCCAGGGAAAAGAGCAAAGCCAGAGGCCTTTGAGGTGGCCGAGCAGGAAAAGAGGGTCAGGTGAGAGCTGAACAAAACCCATATCCATCCTTGCAACACTGACATCCTGGGTTTAGAAATTCCTTTCCCAAAATCATTTCATTCCCTTCAACTTCCAAAAAAAAGGAAGAGATTCTGAAAGGGTAACTGGGCTCCCTCAGTCTCCAGTAGCTGGTGAATGAAGGAAATGCTTCTGTGTTGGCCAAGTGGAATTACTGCCACGATTTGAGGGAAACTTTGAAGCACATGAGGAATTTCAGGAGCCTTAGGTCAGCTGAACCATCTCAGAGGATGCCACAGTTCCTTCAATCCCTGATGAACAGTAATTCACATCACTTCATAAAAACTGAGGGCAACCAAACCCTTTAATGAGCTGATTTCAACACTCAGGTTTTTCCCTGCTCTCATATTAATAGGGACCTTGAAGTCTGCAATGGCTGTGATAAGATATTTGGTTACATTGATGTAATGTACTTTTTCTTATCAATAGACAAACAGGACCCTAATCTATTTATCTCCTCCACATTTTATTTGGAGGATGGGGGTAAGGAGGGTTAGTTTGAAGGTTGCTTTCAAACTTTGGTATCTAATGAAACTAAGTTGGCTTCTAAACCAAATAATAATGGTGATGTGCAGAGGGGACGGTTTTATTTCTCAGTAACATTTTTCAGGTTTTCTCAAACAGCTTTTGGAACAGCTGCAGAGGGGGTTTGTGTTGGTCACCCACTGCCAGCACCCTTGGCAAAATAAGGGACAGTAAGGCACGGGTGTCCCCTGGGAGACCTAACGTATGAGGGTAAGTACAGGAGAGACCTCAGTTTTCCAAGGGGAGAAGTCACTTTGGAAGCTGCTGGGAGCCGGTGACATCTGGACAGCTGCAATCAATTCATTTCCAGCCAGCTCCAGTGCTTTGGATTGCAGGAAACATTGATCTGGGTGATAACAGCTCCTTCGGTGCCATCCACCCCTCCCTTTCTGTGGGGTTCTCAGTTATCCTGTGTGTGACTGGAAATCCTTGGCACAGGGAGAGCTGCACAACCACTGAACCTTGGGGCTGAGAAGGGAGCTAAAGAGAGCAGAAAAAGATAAATGGAGTTTTTTTTACCCATCCATTTTCTCTCCAATCTTTTTTGCTATTCCTTATCTTCACGTAGCAGCTCAGAATGTTTTTGTTCCAACAGACCATTGCCAAGTCCCACACCTCGTGCAAGTGGAAGCACAACACAAAATCCTGCACTTGCAGTAGGGAGATCAATCCCCCGTCCTCACATTTTCCTGATTTCTTTCAGGACAGGTCCTGTTCTAGTTTTATTCGAATGATCAAATCTTTCTCTTGCTCAGGGAAAAAACAAGCAAAACAAACCCACCAAAAGCCACGAGAGGTAAAGGCACTGAGATATCTTTTAAGGCAGTGTCTCAGCAGGGAAGCCCCAGAGGCTCTTATGGTTTTAAGGACCATCTGCAATCCCCCTGAACTCGTTGCTCCCAGGCCCTCACAGTTATCCCTTTCCTCTTTGGGCTCTTCTTCTCCAAATAACAGCAAATTGAGGGTGTGTATTTTCTCTCTGCTTATCAGAGGATCATTTGAAGTTGAGCCATCTAATCCGAAAGATTTTTTAGCTAAACAAAACTCCTGCACTTTATTGACTTGGACTGTGGCACGTCCCCAGAGGCTGAGCTAGGGCTCGTGGACAGCCACCGTGCCCTTAGGGGGGTGCGGCATTCACTCCCTGGGGTGCAACCCTCCTGGCAGGTACCAAATCCTATGGATTCTATATTTCACTGCGGAATTTGCACTGCCCGTCTCTGTTGGGAGACTGTCTGCACGACTCTCAGCTCAGCACAGTGCAGGCCACGCATCTGTTTCATCATTCCAACAGCCCAAATATTTATTTGAAAAATACCTGCAAGAAACAATGCAGTGTTTGGCCTGGGCCAAGAACTGCCACCAGCCATGACTTTGTTCCTTATCCCTCTGTTTCACAGAATCATGGAACTATTAGAGTTGGAAAACTCTCCAGCTGAGCCCAGTGCCCAGCTTGCCCCCAGCCCAGAGCACTGAGTGCCACCTCCAGGAATTCCTGGGAGACCTCCAGGGATGTGCACTCCAAATCTCCCTGCCAAGGCCTGACAGCCCTCTCCATGAAGCAGAAATTCCTCCTGATGTCCAACCTTTTTCCTCTTGTATAGTACTGACAAAACTCTCCCTTCACTCGCAGTCTGTTCTCATAATAAACCACAAAAATAAATTGCAATAAAATATTCAGGGATCACAGAATGGCCTTTTTGCCAGTTAAGCCTTTGTCTGCTTTGTTACTAAAAAGCAAATATTTGCATTGCTCCATCATAAGAGAATATGAAATGTGTAATTCCTGCATCAGCAGCAATTCACTGCAGGACATTTGACAAACAAATCCCGATTCTGTGACTTGTTTCACACCCTGAAGTCCCCAGGTCACTGGAACCCCAAGATTCCTTGGACAGATGGACCTGTAGCCCTGCACAAATACAGATATGAACATTTCTGCCTTGCCTTCAAGAAATTATTTTGGATCAGAGTGTTTACAGTTGAAACACTAACACAACATGGCCACATTTCCATACAGTGTATGGGAAACACCTGGCCCGAAACCGCCGGCTAAAAACTGCTGTCACCCTTCTGTTTGTCAAAAGGGTATATTTATCCTCTGACTTTTTGTCATGACCTCTGCATTCTGAAATGAATTAAAGGTTTATGTGCAGGAATGCAGAGAGCAGGAAATCAGGAAATAGCCTGGGAAATGGCTTTCCTGCCCGTTTCACTGCTTTACGTACTGTAACGTCATCGACGGCGAGATTCTGTCACTCTGTGCTGGCTCCTCGCTCGGGGGTGCCACAGCACCCCGTCCCCTCTCCTGGAGCAGCACCAGTGCTGCTTAATGCATCAATGAAAGGCCATGCTGCTGGCTTCATTTCAGCTCAAGGCAGCAAGAGAGAGAATATGCAGATTTCAGCAGCGGCTCCTGTCTGCGGCTCGCTGGAAAACTGGCCATGCTTGGGCCACGGGGACACAACGAACACTCACTGTGAAGCAGCTGCCCAGCATTTTAAAATTTTACAGTAATCAATTTTAAAAGTAAAAGCAGAAAGACCGAGTCTAGCCAGGAAGCAGAGAAGTCACCCAGCACCGTCACTGTCATGAACTGATTTCCCTGAGGAATGCTCAGTGTGGAAGTAAAGTTTGTAAACAAAAAGTGAGAAAAGAAAATTGTATTTTGTAACCAATTTTTTATCAGATTTCTATGTTTTTAAGTACTACACACTGAGGAACCAGGTGGGCAAAGTGCATGACCTATGTGGTGCTTAACAGCCTTATTGAAATGCATTGAAATACCCTGGTGGGGGGAATTGCTCAATCTGTCTCTCCACGGCAGCAACAATAAATTGCCTGAATTATTTTCAAGTTGCAGCATTGAACTAAAGGATGTACAATTTTAAAAAAAGGCAATAAAAATAGTAACAAAAAAGAAAACAAAGAGGTTTTACAGTAGCTGGATACTTCCCATGAAAACTTATTATTAATGTTTTCTGAAAGTGTTTGGTGGCTGCTGCTTAGCAGAAAATGGAATCTCAGAATATCTTAAACATCAAATCTCTTTCACTCAAGTGCTTAAGTATGAGCATCAGGACCCGAGCTTAGATGAGCTTCACTTTGGCTTGGCGGCCTTTGGAATTAAGCAATGTCTGTGGAGCTCAGTGGGAGCAGGGAGGGCTCTCAAAGCAGCAGAACTCAGAACTCACTCTGAGACCCTGAATTCTTATTGCCTTTCCTGCTGAATTTGACAGCAATTGCCATATGCAGGACAGTAAAAAAGGCCTTCTTCTCAGCTTTCTTAACAATACCCCTCCAAAGACAAAAGGGCCAAATACTACAGTAAAAATGATCACAAAATGTCCATTAAAATTGTGTTCAGCTGAGTTTTTCCTGTGATAACAGTGCAGCAAACAAATTCTGAACCTACCCACGTCATTCAACTCCCCCCTCCCCAAAATAAATCTTGTTATTTGTTCCTATATTTGGGTGGGGAAAAAAAAAAATCAATCTTTTAATATTTTGGTTTCTTTGCCTTTGCTTTAAACAAATCAGCCAACAGGACTAAAGCATAGAGGATTTCATTTGGCTAAAAAATAAAATAGAGCATTTGGAAGTAGCAGGGTGCTTACAGGAAGCTCCAAAACAGAAATGTATATTTTTATGCAGTAATTAGTGATTGTTTAATATACCAACTGGGAAGGCAAAGCACAGCATAAACACGTAATTGTTACCAGGCAGGGAGAAGTAGAGCATTAGGAGATAGCATAAATAGTCAAACGTGACCTCCAAAGGTCAAAAGAGAACTAAACAATTTTGTCACAGCACTTGCTTATTTAAGTCAATGCAAGTCCAATTTCCTCTCTGCTGCCTTGCCTGGTATTTTATACTGTCCAGTATTATTCTTCTTTGCCAGGGACACACAGGATCAGTTGTCCTGAGTGCATTTCCAAGTTGTGTGTGACTGTTTGGAAGAATAATCCAGAGCATTTTGTGAGTCAGAGATATTTTAAACACAATGCCACGCAAAGCACTGAGCTGAAAATGTCCATGTTATATTAATTTCTAGCAATGATTTACTGAGGTCAATGACAATAAAAATGCAAGTCAGCTACGGAGGCATTTTGTAACCTCGTTGATTTTTTTTTTAACCCCCTTCATGCCACCATGTACAAGATTACCCTGCCACTGACTAGCAATAAAATTTAAAAATGGAATCTGAAACAAATGATTTTCACTGAATTCATTCATGCTCCCCCCCC